>SJYC01129201.1:0-33679 GCA_006408675.1 Madoqua kirkii | reverse complement strand
CCCACACACACACCAACAGAAGACAGTAGAATCGCCTTAGTGGGAAAATAACCCTGCTATAAATACTGGAATTCCTTTTAGGATTATTTCCTTAAAGTGATTTGTGGTTATCTCTCCTTACATTTTATCAGGTTTTATATCTTCATAGGTATTTGTAGATTTCCGATTTTAGACATTCTTTCCTTCCTGTGATGTATGATTAAATATATTCTTTCTTCCTTGTGACAAAGGGAATTTATCACGTATAAAGAAACCATAAATAAGTAATTCTCAAGTCCTAAGTGATGCGGAGTGACTCCTTGGCTCCCCAAGCTCTAATGCCAACTAAACCACTTTACCACTTTCTTTAAAAATGTTTAAGATAAACAGTCTTAAGAGGCAGGTTTTGTTGGAAGCGCCTTTGCATAGCGCTCTAAGTTCCTAAGCCTGTCTCCGTGTGTGGTCTGGGGGCTGAACCCGGGGAGATGAACCCTGTGGGTTCCCAGGACCCGCCCTGGGACCGCGGTGGGCGCCGCGGGGGTGTCACCGGGACGCGCCGGGCTGACCGCGGGGTGTCGCTGCAGCAGAGACCAGGCCTGGGCCCCGCGGGGTCCTCGCGGGCCTCGCCCACCTGCCCCGGCGCATCCCCTCCGAATCCCGGGAAGGGACCCTTGCTCCCCAAATCAAAGCGAGCTGTAACGCATCTTACATGAGAGCTCAGACTGAAGCGTTCAACAAGACCCTCAGTCCTTGCTGGATAAGCCACTGCCACTTGAAGCTTTAAAGACTGGTTGAAGGGCGCACAAAGGAACATTTGGTTATTCAAAAGGGTTGACTTTTAAGAGACGCTACTGACATCTCCGTGTCCCTTTCCCTCGGGCCGAGGCCCTCCTGCGCCCCCCGCCCCTGGGCTGGGCCCTCCACTCGCGCCCAGGAAAACGAGTTAACGTGTGAGATCCAGGAATCCCAGTCTCTTTCCCTCTGGCCCTCCGGGGCCTCTTTTGGGGGACGATAGGAATTGAGGCTGCGAACGGCTCGCCTTGAAAGGCCAGGGCAGCGCGGCAGGTGGCCGGCCGCCGGCGGGGCTGCAGGCGGCGTGGGGGCCGCGGCCGCTCCCCCGGCGGGAGGCGAGTCCCCGCTGCGCGCTCATTAGCGCCCACTCTGCTTAATGGCTTCCTGGGGCTGGATGTTTACTCGTCGTTTGTTTGCGCCTCTGTTGCCCAGCTACCCACCGCACGCTGACCGCGGCGTTTCTTGGCTTCTCTGCAGCGCGCGGCGGGAGTTGCTGGACGTGCGGCCCCGCGCGAGGCCTCGGCGCGCACAGCCCCGCGCCCGGCGGGCACCCCGCGCCTGCCTGGCACCCGCGCTCCGGCGCCTACCGGGTAGGCCCCGGGGCGGGGCTGGCGCGAGGCCCCGGACCCGGGACCCGCGTTCCCGGTCCGGCCTCAGGGGCGCTTCATCGTCAGAATGGCTCAGGAATGGCGGGGATGGGTCCTCCCTGGCAAGCCGCTGCTCTTGGAGCCCCTCTGCCCAGAATTTGGTGGGAGCTCTGCTGGCCCCGTCGGCCCCTCGGGGACACGTGAAATGCTGGGAGCTGACAGTAGGGGAGACCCGAGCCCCGGGGCCTTCACACCCTCTAAGCTCCCGGGGCTGCCCCCTGGCCAGAGCAGGGAGTACCGACGAGAACAGGCCCCGGTGAATGCAAGCCCTTCCCTCTGGAGGCAGAAGGGTCCTGCCTACCTTGGGGGGTAGGGGGTACCGCTCTGGATATCTGAGGGAGTCCGGGGTACCGCCTGAAACGACCTCCTGAATGAAGAATTGCTGTAGGAATCCGACTGCAAAGACTGGACAGTGCTCATCCGAGTTACCCTGGCAGCATCCGTAAACCTCTCCCGATCTTCCTAGAGCCCTGGACTTCCTCATGGTCGTCTTGAATTGAATGGAAAATTCCACTCCAAGCTATTGATATAGATCCTTGGGGAGATTAGCGGGCCCTTCTGGGGAAGTACTGTTTTAAAGAAGCTATTTCAGGTATCTAGTTGTACCTCCTAAGACAGGCCTTATCAGTTTCTAAGAGATGAATGATATTTAAAAGCGGGAAGACTCTGGGTGCCTGGCAGACGTGTCCTTTATCACAAGCAGCATATTCCTATGTGACAGTGTACGGTAATTCTGGAGTCCGCATGTCAAGGAGATAAAACTAGAAACTGAATTTTAGGAGAAAGTTACTTTTATCTACTTCCTCTCATCGCCCTCAAACCTACCCACCCCTTTCTCCCTTCCTTCCCGGAAGCCCTCCTCTCCCCCACCACCTCTCCAAAGAATTCTCCTTATATTAACTCCTAGTTACCACCATCTAGGATAAAAAAAAGAAGAAGAAAGAAAGGAAAACAGTTTACTTCCCTTGGAATTGTTTCCTTTAGTTTTTAAATATAAATAACCCCTAGAATTAAGGCACAGAGACTTTTAAAGGTGTTAGTTTTCTGGCGTCAGTTACTGTTGAAGATAATCCTTTCCTAACTAGATAGCTGCAAGTTAGCCAGGTGTTGTCCTTTGATGCTTAGAAATGGCATTTTAAATTTTAATTACCCACTGACTTATAGTTTGCCATTAAATTGTCACTTTGCAATATATGTATGTATATATATGTATATATATGCCCATGCACATATATACTGTTCTTTTTGAAGACAGATTGTAAGGCTGCAAAATGAACTGCCCAAATGTGGAATCTGGAAGAACAGGAGAGGCAATGAGGAGTTTTGGAAGCTGATCCCAGAGGAAGCTTGTGGCACAGAAATCAAACAAAAACTCCAGAATATAAAGTTTAAAAGTTTGTATTTATCCTTTTTTTTTCCTTCTGAAATTGAATAATTTTTTCCCACTTTTTAGCAATTAATTCTGGGAAGTAGTGATGTAATCTGCCTTCCAATTAAGTTGACATGACATAACATTTTTAAGTATTTTAAAACTATATTGATTTTAATATAATTTCTTAAGTAAAATAAGCACTGTAAAATAGTGCTTCTGTGTTTGGTATTTTCCTTTAGTGTACGGACCTCAGTGATAGCAGCAATCATCAAGAACTACAGTTCAGAGGTGGCACAAAAGTACGCGTTTTTCCCCTCAGTACAATACTCGAGCTGCTCCTTTCACTAAAGGGAGGAAACCCGTTTCAATAAAGTGGAGCACTTACTTTCTGCTTAGAACTGTGCACAGATCAGATACAAGTAGCCTAAGGGTTGAGAAACCAGTGTTCCCAAACCTTGTTTTGAGATTTTCAAGTAGGGCTGCAGGGAATTCCATAAGCTAGCTTTTCCTTATTGAGTCCCATAACACTCATAACATCACACGGTGGTGTCATCCCAACAGCCTCACTTATGCTAGCAGAAGCATGATTTTTCAGAAGGCAGGAGAGAGCAGTGATTTGAAAGTGAATTAGCCAACAGCTCTGAGCGGTTTGTGATGCATTTGGGTAAATGTTGGTTGGTTCACGTGATCTTCACGAGAAGCTCATAGAATTTGGTGGGTGACTGTCACCTTCCCTGAAGTCTGAAGTGTTCTTGATAATGAAACCCTCTGAAACTCTTGAATAAATATTTGTAAACGCTCACCATGCCAGAACTGGTCCAAGTTGGTACAGGGGGAACATTACAGGCCAATAATCGCAGATAGTTTTCCCATAGACACACTGCTGAGGCAAAGCATTTTTAGGTGTTCAGTTCAGCCACTCAATCATGTCCAACTCTGCGACGCCATAAACCACAGCACACCAGGCCTCCCTGTCCATCACTAACTCCTGGAGCTCAGGTGAGCATCACCTTTTATTAATGTATTCATATTAATGGGGCTTCCCTGGTGGCTCAGAAAGTAAAGAATCTGCCTGCAATGCGGGAGACACAGGCCTGCTGTCTGGGTCAGGAAGATCCCATGGAGAAGGGAATGGCTACCGACTCCAGTACTCTTGCCTAGAGAATTCCATGGATAGAGGAGTCTGGCAGGCTACAGTCCATGGGGTCAAAAAGAGTTAGACATGACTGAGCGACTGATGCAAACACTTCACATTAACGTCCTGCATGACGATTCCAGCCTCTCTTCTCTAACCTGCATTCCAGATTTTAGAGGCAATGTTACCTTACCCCATATATTGTTATGTACTATTTCCTTAAAATGTCTAAAGAAATTTTGGTCAAGCTTGCAAATTTTTTAAGAACTTTGTGCATTTAGTCCCATTAATGTGGCATTTCCAGAGAAGATTTAAATGTTGTTAGTAGAGTGATTTTTTTTTTTTAATAGAATGGAAGAGTCAAGGGCAATTTTGGAGTGGTGTGTGGAGCTTTGCAGCCCCGATGAGGGAGGTAATGGCGTGCCAGTTCTGGGAAGCTCCTCTGAGCAGGGCTGTGGAAAGGAGCCAGTGGGCTGGTCCAGACTGGAAGGAGGGATATGGGACCCTGCTGGAGCCGGTTGGTGTTGAACGCGGGCTTTAGCGTGTTCGCCCTGAACTGCCCATCTCTCTGTCCGCACGACGTAACCCTGGTGAGTCAGGTGGGCCTCTCAGAGTGGACGCAGAACGCTGACCATCTGAACAAGGGTCTAAATTAGAGCCAGAAGGTCGAGCAGAAAGCCTCCTCAGCACTGAGACCCTGTGTGTGTGGAGCTGAAAGCTGCCGTCTTGTGCAACAGGCGGGTGTGATGAAGGGTCCTCACCAGCGCTGGGAATCTCAGCTGCCCTGGAGATCAAGGATGCCGCAGCTGTGAGATGAGGCTCCGTGTCTGACGGGGGGAGTCTGAGCACCAGGCTGGCCAACGGCTCGTAGATCCCCTCAAGAGAAAAATAGTACTGTTTTCTGGAAAGTGCGGGACTCTGATCTAAATAAGTGTCTGCTAATGCTGTGATAGTTTTGGAATTTCAGAGTAAAATTTTACTGAAGTATAGTTGATTTACAGTGTCTTGTTAGTTTCAGATGTTCAGCAAAATGATTCAGTTACACACCCACACACACACGCACCTGTGTGTGTGTGTGTATTTTTTTTTCTCTTTCAGATTCTTTTCCCTTGTAGGTTAATACAAAATACTGAGTAAAGTTCCTTAGGCTATATACAATAGGTCCTTAATGTTGGAATGTTTAAATGGTATATACATAAAATGCATTTCTTGCCTCTACCAAGATAAGTTTAGTTTCTCTGAGAATTTTAAGAATTCAAACATTGGTAATTTTTTACTTGTATACAATGATAAATTAAAAGTCTACCAGTAGTTATGTGTATAAATAATAATATCAGATACTGAAATACCAGGGTAAATCTGGCAGAGTTGAAAGAACCATAAATTTCTAGTTTTAAACCAAAAGGAAGAATTTATTGTTCAAGTGTTAAACTTGGCCTTAAATACACATACACACACACACACACACACACATTACTGTTTAGATTTGTGTATGCATTTGTTGTTGTTTTTCTTAAGTTTTTAGTTTGTATCGGGGTATAGTCAGTTAACAAGCAGTGTTGTGATTATTTCAGGTGGACGGTGAAGGGACTCAGCCGCACATTCACTGTATCCGTTCTCCCCCAGACCCCACTCTCAGCCAGGCTTTGGCCTGAAATATCAAGCAGTATATCTCATTGTGAATTCATATTCTTTTCTATTTATAAGGTAATGAACACATATAATATCAAATACTACAATAGACTACTCCATGAGCAAACAGGACCTTATAATTAAGTATTTTTTCCAGTGTCCCCTCCTAGGAGAATAGGAAAGAGGTGAGATTTCTCATATTGATGAAAAATGTGTTTTCTAATACTATATTTATTTCCATTGGGGATATTTTTGCATGTCTACTATGTTCCATGGTTTTTAATTACTTAGAATTCAGATTTTCATTTCAGCGACTAATGAGCGTTTGAAAATCTTACTGTGTGTAAAATAACATTTTGCATCATCCAAATAGTTTCATTTACATGATGTCAAAGAAGGAAGTCATGATCTCGCCTGCAGAGAATACAGTGTGTCTGGGAGGAAAAGCATTCAGTAAATGTGATTCAAGGAGAGTGAGGAGCTCACCAGCTAGAAACAAGGTTGGAGAGAAAGAAAATAAATTATCCTGGGGAATTCCCTGGTGGTCCACTGGTGAGAGCTCCATGCTTCCAATGCTGGGGGCCCTGGTTCAATCCCTACTGAGAGAACTAAGATAAGAACCCACAAGCTGCATGGTACCAGAAAAATACAAAAATAAATTTTCTTAAAAAAATAAAATAAGTTATCCTTAGCCTTTGTTATAAAATCAAGGTGAAAATAAACGGAGGAGGTTTCCTGGAGATAACAGGTCTTAGTGTAGTCTTAAAGGTTTTGCTTTTCCAGGAAGGAGAGGGCTTGCCCCGCTGTGTGTCTCCAGTGAGTTTTAGCTGGTGGTGTCTCCTAAGCTACCGGCTCCACTACCATGGGGCCTGGGAATGGTTTTCTCCTGATAGGATGTGTGTTTTCCATTTTGCTTCTTTTGCGGTCCTGTGCACTGCCCTTCCCTCCTGAGGGAGCTCTGCTATTTCAGAAACCACATAACATCTTTGACAAACTTGCACGGTGCTATTTGGAAATAAAAAGGCAGGAGGATCTGGGATAGAACGTGAAACATCATGAACTGAATTTTAATACCTGTACGTCTTCGGTTGGGTTTAACGGTGATGAGAGCTTTTTGCTTTGCCCCCAGGGCTGGGCTTTGTCTGTGTGCTCACACATGGCAGCAGGACAGAGGGAAGGCGACCTGCGTCTGCCTCCTTGTTTGGCTCCTCTGGGGCCTTCTGAGCAGGTCCTCAGACCCCTGAGTGCCTCTAGAAAATGGGGAAGATCATGCTCATTTCATGAAGCTTATTTCATGAGAAGACCCTTATGCGCAAGTGACTGGCACAAATTCATTTGAAGACAAAGTGAAGAGTGTGTGCTGTTTAAAATAGGTTTTATTTTGTCTGTGTGATTTGTATCACGTTACTTTTCCAGACAACTTGGTGGGCTGTGTTCTGACGTCTTCGTCATTAGAAGATGGTGTGGGTGCCGGTGGGACCCAGAGCCCTTGGCAGAGGGCAGGTGCTTCCGTCTGTCTCTCGTCCCTGTGGTGCCCCGGCCCTTCTAGCTGAGCTGGGAGGCCCGGGCCTTCGCACCTGGGTGTCAGGACCACAGCATTCTCCACTGCCAGACAGGGCAGGGTTGTTGGAGCCGCTCTGTCAGATGGCTGGAGGTGGCTGAAAGCTTAATTTGTAGCAAACATTCGACTTCTGTTCCCCATTCTCTGGAGAGAAGACAAAAGGCCCTCATGACTGTAGACCAGCTGCTTAACACTTTTAAAGCAGGATAAATCTTACATATTAAATTCAGAAAGGTGGTTTTCTCTAATACTAGAAATGTGGAGCTTTTGAAAAAAGTCATGATCCGCTTGAAATAGGCTTTATTGTCTGTGCAGAAATGGAAGAAATTAAAAGTATTTTTAGTGTTAATTGTTTCTAATGACCCCTCTGAATTCAAAGAGGAACAGAAAGCAGTTTCCTCTTCCGCATGTACTTGCTAGTACATACAGGTATATAGACATACTTACTCTGGCAAGAGTGAGAAAGATTTTGGTAGACAACGTGTAAGAGTTCATGGAAGTTTTGAGACAAGGATCAAAATGTTGTCTTTTTTTAAAACTGTATATTAGTCTGCCAACTTCAATGCTAACATTAATTAATAAAATGATGTAAAAATATTACAAGAAAAGACAACTACAGACCAATATCTCTCATGACACGGATGTAAAAATTCTCAACAGCAGTCAGCAATCAAATTCAAAAAAGTAGGAAAAGCATGAGAAGTCAAGTCATGAGACTAGGCGAACATATTTGCAAAAGCCAACACCTAGTAAAGGAGTGTTATACAGAAACATACAAAGAACTCTTAAAGCTCAACAATAAGAAGAGAAACAGCTGCATTTTTTTTAAAAAATGGTCTAGGGACTTCCCTGGTGGTCCAGGGGTTGAGCGTTCACGTTTCATGCAGGGGATGTGGCTTTGTCCTGGGTCAGGGAACTAAAATCCCACCTGCGGAGGAACAACCGAGCCCACACGCCACAGCTAGAGAGAACCCCGCACGTGCTGTACGGAGAGCCTGTGCACGGCAGTGGAGACCCAGCCCCCAGATTTCTTAGAAATAAATAAAAAGTGGGCTAAAGACCATGATAGACTCCTCACCAAAGAAGACGTACAGGTAGCAAATAAGCATGTGAAAAAAGGCCCCATTTCCTATGCTTTCAAGGAATTGCAAATGAAGACCGTGATGCGATATCACTACACACCTATCTGAACAGCCGGTAAAAAGGGGAACAGCCCAAGTCTGGAACGCAGACGGCGCCGAACAGCGGTGGGTTTGCGGGGGAACGGGAGCTCTCGTTCTTTGCTGGCGGGACTACAGACCGGTGCTAGGCTTTATTGTCTGTGCAGAAATGGAAGAAATTAAAAGTATTTTTAGTGTTAATTGTTTCTAATGACCCCTCTGAATTCAAAGAGGAACAGAAAGCAGTTTCCTCTTCCGCATGTACTTGCTAGTACATACAGGTATATAGACATACTTACTCTGGCAAGAGTGAGAAAGATTTTGGTAGACAACGTGTAAGAGTTCATGGAAGTTTTGAGACAAGGATCAAAATGTTGTCTTTTTTTAAAACTGTATATTAGTCTGCCAACTTCAATGCTAACATTAATTAATAAAATGATGTAAAAATATTACAAGAAAAGACAACTACAGACCAATATCTCTCATGACACGGATGTAAAAATTCTCAACAGCAGTCAGCAATCAAATTCAAAAAAGTAGGAAAAGCATGAGAAGTCAAGTCATGAGACTAGGCGAACATATTTGCAAAAGCCAACACCTAGTAAAGGAGTGTTATACAGAAACATACAAAGAACTCTTAAAGCTCAACAATAAGAAGAGAAACAGCTGCATTTTTTTTAAAAAATGGTCTAGGGACTTCCCTGGTGGTCCAGGGGTTGAGCGTTCACGTTTCATGCAGGGGATGTGGCTTTGATCCTGGGTCAGGGAACTAAAATCCCACCTGCGGAGGAACAACCGAGCCCACACGCCACAGCTAGAGAGAACCCCGCACGTGCTGTACGGAGAGCCTGTGCACGGCAGTGGAGACCCAGCCCCCAGATTTCTTAGAAATAAATAAAAAGTGGGCTAAAGACCATGATAGACTCCTCACCAAAGAAGACGTACAGGTAGCAAATAAGCATGTGAAAAAAGGCCCCATTTCCTATGCTTTCAAGGAATTGCAAATGAAGACCGTGATGCGATATCACTACACACCTATCTGAACAGCCGGTAAAAAGGGGAACAGCCCAAGTCTGGAACGCAGAGGGCGCCGAACAGCGGTGGGTTTGCGGGGGAACGGGAGCTCTCGTTCTTTGCTGGCGGGACTACAGACCGGTGCTGCCACTCTGGAAGACAGCTTGGCGGGTTCTTACAAAGCTCTTTCGATGTCCTGTCTTTTTCCAAATCGGAAAAGGAGTACGTCAAGGCTGTATATTGTCACTCTGCTTATTTAACTTATATGCAGAGTACTTCATGTGAAATGCTGGGTTAGGTGAAGCACAATATGGAATCAAGATTGCTGGAAGAAATATCAATAACCTCAGACGTGCAGATGACACCACCATAATGGCAGAAAGTGAAGAAAAACTAAAGAGCATCTTGATGAAAGTGAGAGAGGAGAGTGAAAAAATGGCTTAAAACTCAACATTCAGAAAACCAGAATCATGGCATCTGGTCCCATCACTTCATGGCAAATAGAAGGGGAAACAATGGAAACAGTGAGAGATTTTATTTTTGAGGGGCTCCAAACTCTCTGCAGATGGTGATTGCAGCCATGAAATTAAAAAGATGCTCTTTGGAAGGAAAGTTATGACCAACCTAGACAGCATATTAAAAAGCAGAGACATTACTTTACCAACAAAGGTCAGTCTAGTCAAGCCTACGGTTTTCCCAGTAGTAATGTATGGATGTGAGATTTGGACTATAAAGAAAGCTGAGTGCCGAAGAACTGATGCTTTTGAACTGTGATGTTGAAGAAGACTCTTGAGAGTCCCTTGGACTGCAAGGAGATCCGATCAGTCCATCCTAAAACAGATCAGTCCTGAATATTCTTTGGAAGGACTGATGCTGAAGCTCAGTCTCCAATACTTTGGCCACGTGATGCTAAGAATTGACTCATTGGAAAAGACCCTGATGCTGGGAAAGATTGAGGGCGGGAGAAGAAGGGGATGACAGAGGACGAGATGGTTGGATGGCCTCACTGACGTGATGGATGTGAGTTTGAGCCGGCTCTGGAAGACACGAAGGACAGGGAGGCCTGGCGTGCTGCAGTCTGTGGGGTCACAGAGAGTCGGACACACTGAGCGCCTGAACTAACTGACTGCAAAGCTCTGCACTCTCTTTCCATACAACCCAGCGATCACAATCTTATTATTTACCCAAAGGAGTTGAAAACTATGTCCACACAAAAATCTGCACATGGATGTGTGTAGCAGCTTTATTCATAGTTGCCAAAATGTGGAAGCATGTCCTTCGGTAAGTGATGGATACTTCCAGACAATGGAATATTAATCATCCCCCCAAAAAGAGCTGTCACACCATGAAAAGAACTAGAGGAAGCTTAAGTGCATATGACTGAGTAAAGGGAGCTGGTCTATAAGTGCACATACAGTGTGACTCCAGCGGCATGGCGTTCTGGAAAGGGCGAAGCTACGGAGCCAGTGTAAAGATCAGTGGTTGCCGCCGGCTAGGGGTGGGGGAGGGTTGAATAGCCTGAGCACAGAGAATTTTTAAGGCAGTGCAAGTACTGTGTATGATGTTATACTGTTGAATGTACGCCGTCATTCGTTTGTTCAAACCCCTAAACCGCCAAGAGGTTTAGGTGAACTTCGGAGTCTGTGTCAAAGCAGCTGCATCCCTGGTCACAAAGGTACATCCTGGAGAGTAAAGCTGATAAACAGGGAGGCTGTGCCAAACCTGTACCTTCCTCTCAATTATGTTGTGAAGCTAAAACTGCTCTAGAAGTAAAGCCTTTATTAAGACGAAAGAGTGAGTGCTTACTTAATCGTGTCTGTCTTTGCGACCCCATGGAGCCAGGCTCCTCTGTCCATGGGATTCTCCAGGCCAGAATACTGGAATGAGTAGCTGTTCCTTCCGCCAGGGGAGCTCCCTAAACCAGGAATCGAACCTGGGTCTCCTGCATTACAGGCAGATTCTTTACCGTCTGAGCCACCAGCTTCTTTCAAATATCTCAGTTTTAAAAGATGGCATAAAGTGACTCTCAAGCCTGAAAGTCCCTTTCCGATCATGGCTGTTTGCTGCACGTGGGTATTTCTGAAGCCTTTCCATGCGAGGACCCTGCAGGTGAGTTTGGAGCGTGGTGGGTGCAGCTCACACCCGGCTGTGAGAAAGTCTGCCGCCTTTCATCTGGCCCGTGGGTCTCTGCCGGCCCGGGGCGCCTGTTTGGTTTGCCTGCACTGAGGCCAGCGTATCTCTGACTCAATATTGTTACTCCAGAGCTGACCTGAGGAGAAGATTGTTCACAGAAGAGTGAGAAAAAAAGGGAAAAGCTGAAACGCAGCAAGACCCTTCCCAACATGAAAAGGAAAAGTGCCATTTGAAATTAAATCCAAAATGAGTTTCAGGAGGCCGCTCTAACGCTGTGTCAACAGAGGGGGTCAGTGAGCGTGGACACATCGGCCTTTAGGACAGCGACAGGCAGGAGACTGAGGGACGTGGCCGGCCCGCCCTGGCCCCGTGCGTGTGTCTGCGGCCTGCCGTGTGGGCAGCTGCACCCTTCTTCCCCGTGTTGCTCCATGTTCCCCTCCTGTAACCACGTGGCCCTGGGTTGTGGTTTCTCTGGGCAACGTGATCCAGGCAGACATGTGGCCACGGTTGCTGGTGTGAGAAGCCCTTGAGACACCGAAACCAGGCCATGTGGGCTGTGAGCAGCTCGGCTTGTGTGGCTGCAGGCCCCCTTTAAGAGGGTGCGGTCACCCTTGGGAGACCCAGATGCTAGGCAGTCCCAGGGGCCTTTTCAGCAGAGAACGGGGGTTCCCTTGGCCACAGCGAGGCGTGTCTGTCCGGGGCGGGAACTGCCTTCCGCTGCCACTTTCAAAGTCAGACTTTAGGTGGTTGGCGGGCTACAGCAGGTGGGCACTGTAGTCAAAGTAATGTTAGTCACTTCGTCATGTCCGACTCTTTGTGACCCCATGGACTATAACCTGCCAGCTCCTTGGTCCCTGGGATTCTCCAGGCAAGACTACTGCAGTGGGTGGCCATTTCCTTCTCCAGGGGATCTTCTCAACCCAGTGATGGAACCCAGGTCTCCCACGCGGCAGGCAGATTCTGTATCTTCTGAGCCACCAGGGAGGTGCCACCAGTGGGCACTGTGGGCAGATCCTCAGTGCTTTATTATCACCTTGTGACTCTGGATGTCACCATTAACCGCACACACAGATCTTGCCCTTCACAGACAGACAGTCGTGCCTCCTGCTGTTCCGGGGGCCTCTGAGGGCTGGGCGTGAGGTTGTCTGTCATTCTGCTGTAACTCGGGCCTCCGTCAGCTGCATGGTGTCTGCACCCTGACCCGGCCCTTGGCCACAGGGCGGGCTGGCTTGGCGGGGCTGGCTGCACGCGTGCCCAGGCGTATCAGCAAACCAGCCTTTCTTGTATGTGTTGGGGTAGATTTCCCGCCATCACGAGGCGGCAGAAAGCCTGACCCCGTAGCCACACGGCATCTGTGGTCCCCAGCAGTGGCCCTGACCAGAACCACCCCAGGAGACTCCTTAGAAACGTCCATTCTTGGGACCTCGCTGGTGGCCCAGAGGGTAAGACACTGAACCCCCAGGGCAGGGGACCTGGGTTTGGTCCCTCGTCGGGGAACTAGATCCCACCTGCTGCAAAGAAGACCCGGTGCAACCAAATAAATACAAATAGATTAAAAAAAAAACAAATAAACAAGAAATGCACACTCTCAGGCTGCCCGCACACCTCCTGAGCTCAGGAACCCGGGCTGCCCAGCAGTCTGGTGTGTCAGCCCCGCCTGTGATCCTCATCCTAGAGGCTAGAGTGTGAGAACCAGGCTCCCGCCTTCACCCCGCTCGGGGACTGGACTGTCCCATCTGATGGCAGGGCCGTTGAGTCTGGATCTGCAGCAGGCAGCTGCCTGCCTTTAAGCAGTGAGTGCCTGGGCCTGTCTCTGAAGGTGGTTCTTTCCCATTGCGTGCACCAGCCCCAGGGGTCAGGGGTACTCCCTGCCTGTCCCTGCCATCCCCTGCCCTGAGCTGCACCCAGTCGGTCAAGGCCCCGGGCTCTGAGTGTTTCCTTACAGGGCAGATGTGGTCTTGCCTGTCCAGGCGCCTGGCCCACACCTGGGGCGTATCTGTCAGGGACCCACTGGGGGTTACGCTGTGGCCCCCGTGCTGACGCTGAGCCTGATAGACTTGCCTGGGGGCCGTGGTGGGGGGCCTGTGGGGTGTCTCTCTTGCCGAGGATTGGGGGAAGAGGAGGTGGAGGCGTCTGTCTGCGGGGTGAACACATGTGTGTGTGAACTCCACACGGCATTTCCTAGAATACAGGCCCTGGGCCCTCCGAGCACAGGGCGGCGACCGAAACTGGTTCCCAGAGGCGTTTCAGCATGCTCCCCGGGCTTGGGGACTGCACACGGCCTGAGCCCTCGAGGCCTTTGGCTTCAGTCTCAGCTCCTGCTGTCACTCGTGACAGCCGCGGAGGTCTGCAGGATCCACGTACTGTGAGAGCGTGTGGGCGGCTTCCAGCCCTCCCTCTGTCCAGTGGGCTGCAGGCCATGATCTGGCCTCCGCAGCACGAGACGTAGAGCTGATGACACTCAGGCTCTGAGTGAACAGGTCCCGGGAGGGGAGACAAGACCTGGCGGGGAGAGAGCAAGGGAGGGGAGACAAGACCTGGCGGGGAGAGAGCAGGGGAGGGGAGGGGAGGGGAAAAGGGTGACATGGAAAATGAAGAAGGTTTTCATCACCTCGTAAACCACTCAGAGAAGAGATTTCTTAGAAGGGAGGTTGAGGGGCTGTGGGATGGACGTGACCTGTTGCGTGACTTCAGAAGCTGCTAGCCTTCCTGGAGCCAGGTCTGAACTTTGCTTTTTCCAGCTCTTGGGGCTTCCCAGTAGCTCAGCTGGTAAAGAATCCACCTGCAGTTCAGGAGAGCCCGTTCGATCCCTGGGTCGGGAAGGTCCCCTGGAGGAGGGAAAGGCTCCCCACTCCAGTATTCTTGCGCTTCCCTTACGGCTCAGCTGGTAGAGAATCTGCCAGCTGCGGAGACCTGGGTTTGATCACTGGTCGGGAAAAGCTACCCCTGCAGAAGGCTGCCCACTCCAGGATTCAGGCCTGGAGAATTCCGTGGACTGTACAGCCCGTGAGGTTGCAGAGTCGGACACGACTGAGCGACTTTGACTTTCTTTCCTTTCAATAAAGAAGAGCTCTTTGCAGACACCTGGTGAGCACAGTGTTCCTGGACACGCAGTAGGTGCCCAGAAAAGGCCAGCTGATGGAATGACTGGCGCCTGGGAAAGCCAAGGGAACACCAAGGCCCGCTCCCGGGGAGGCAGGGGGCGCTCCTGCGGATTCCCTGGAGACCAGCGTCATGCTTCTGAGCCAGGGCTTGACCGGGGCCACAGGACGGGTCTGCAGCCACAGCCAGGACCCTGGGGGCCGAGTGTCCCCTTCCTTCTGACCACTCTCAGCAGACAGCAGCGGATGGGCTGAGGTGCCCGTCCCAGGAGAGGAAGTGAACTTGGGGTTTGACGACCCTCCACAGACTGTGTCCTGTTGAGTCAGTTCTAATGAGGTGGTGGATGAACCTAGAGCCTGTTTTACAGAATGAAGTCAGGCAGGAAGAAAAACAGGTATCGTATATTAACACATATAAACGGAATCTAAAACGATGGTACCGATGGTCCTACGTGCAGGGCAGCAAAGGAGACGCTTTGGACTCAGGAGGAGAGGGTGGGATGACTTGAGAGGATAGCATTGTGACATTTATACCACCATCTGTAAAACAGATGACCAGCGTGAGTTTGACGTGTGACATGGGGCCCCCACAGCTGGCTCTCTGTGACAACCTTGAAGGATGGGATGGGGACAGAGGCGGCTTGGGCTGGGGACAGAGGGGCTCGGGGTGGGAGGACACGCGTCTGCCTACGGCCGACTCACGCTGGTGTATGGCAGAGCCCATCACAGTACTGTAGAGTAGCTATCCTTCTGTTAGAATTAATTAATTTTTTCAAGAAAGATTGTGTTCCACACAATGCTGTCCTCTTGGATTGTCCCTGACAGCACCTCACCGTTTAGTACTGTGTCCCCTCTGTGAGCCAATAAAGAGAACTTGCTTCTGGAGAACGAAACCACGATCGGGTCTGTCAGGGGAGTGTGTCATTTCCTCGGCTCTGTCTCGTCACAGCAAAAATTTGAAGCGACGGACGTTAAAGTCCTTGGACAGAACCTGTCTCAGCTCTCGGACAGACTGTGTTACAGCTCTGGGACAGATCAGTATTACAGCTCCGTGTTACAGCTCAGTTTTATTTAGAAAATAATAGGAAAGCACATCCTCGAGGCGTGAGGGCACGCCGACCCAAAAGACACGAAGAGAAGTTGGGGGGGGGCGCACGTGCGGGAGAGAGCGCCCGGCCTCGGCTCCTGCCTCGGCTCCTGCCTTCGTGTCTTCCCTCCCCTGGGCCTGCCCTGTGTGAGCTGGGCTAGCCGGGAGCGCTCTTCGTTCTGCGTGAGGTCCTCACTCTGGTCCTCAGACCTTCCTTTGTTCTATTTTCGCAGGCTTTTCCCTCCCTGTCTTTTAGCCACCGCCCTTATGGACTCCTGTTTCCTATTCTAACTGCCTAACAGGTTCATCTCCAAATAGCCACTGGGTGACTCTGGTGGGGTCTTCAGCAGGCAGCCCTCCTGGGCGCCCTCCTTAGGGCTCGGCACCTGTACCTGGTGCTGGGAGGAGTCCCTGTCCCCTGGAGTTCTCAGGTGGCAAGTGCCTCCCGCTGGCTCCGCTCACCCCAGTCCTGCAGCTTTGCAGCCAGGGACCTCCCCCAGGCGCCCTGGGGAGCAGCCGGCCTGCAGCTGCGGCTGAGCACCTGATGATGGAGACTTGGGACAGTGTGTGTGCTGCCGCCTTGTCGGCAAGTGAAGCCACACAGCCCACACCACGTGTCAGCAATCGTGGTGGCCCCTTCAACGTCCAGAGGAGGCCACAGGCTCACTCTGTCTGCCCTTCAACCCTCAGTCAACGGAGTCCTACCGCTAGGCCTCTCTCCAGAACCTGAGCACAGGTCACCATGCTTATGAACTGACGGTGACCCACGTCCAGGCCGGAGAAGGCACGAGCCCGCTTCATGTGGCAGACACGGGAAAGCCAAGACAGGACACTGGGGTTTCATGTCTCACTACTTTGCTAACTGGTCAGCTCCTCTTGGAGAAGGCAATGGCACCCCACTCCAGTACTCTCGCCTGGAAAATTCCATGGAAGGAGGAGCCTGGTGGGCTGCAGTCCATGGGATCTCGAAGAGTCAGACACGACTGAGGGACTTCACTTTCACGCATTGGAGAAGGAAATGGCACCCCACTCCAGTGTTCTTGCCTGGAGAATCCCAGGGACAGGGGAGCTTGGTGGGCTACTGTCCATGGGGTTGCACAGATCTGGACACAATTGAAGTGACTTCCCCAGAGTCCGTACAGGAAGTACCTCAGAAGCCCCCTCCCCGAGTAAGTGACAGAGGATGCTTCAGTGTGGCTTTGAAATCTTAAGATTGTGGGTCAGCTTGATGACCAAACCAGGACCAAGTGTGGGGAAGGTCGTCTTCCTTCCCAAGACGTTCTCTACAGAATCTCTTAAGTTTGGGGCTGTGATGTTATCCTGTCCACGCAGCAGCCTTCTCTCTGTGAAGATGAGGCTGGTTGTGTATTCCTTCTGTCTCTCCCATAGGAAGGAGATATTGTTCTAAATGTGAGGGTGTGTGTCTCTAAAATTCAAGTTTACTTCTGAACATAATCAAAATTACTCACCTGTTTACTTAAAAAAAATACTCCAATAAAAAAAATCTTGAATGTGCTCCAAAATAGATTCTGTGAGTGACAAAGAGATGAATCAACTCCGTGAATGACTAGCATTTTGCTGAATTTTTGGTATCTATTATTGTACTGTAACTTGATTTGGGTGTTAGAATAAGTGATAGAGTCATTTTTCATTGTGATAACACATGTACAATTTGACTTGGCTGTTTTTTATTTCCAGCATGAGAAAGGCTCTAAAGGGACCAGAAATGACAGGCAATGAGAAAATAGCCGTGAAAATACATGCTTTCTCTCTCAGTTTCTACCTGACTGACTACTAGCAACCCAGGGTTTCAATCTGTCCTACATTTTATCAGCATCTTCAATCTGTACTTAACGTGAGTGTAAACAGTTATCATCAAATGCGGGCAGAATGCTTTAGAATTATTTTTGTAGATGTTCCTAAGAGGTCCAACTACAGAGCCCGTCTGCAGCTCCTATAATTGGACTCGTAAAGAGTCGCGGGCCCAGGGTCCCTCAGGGTTTGGAAACCCCCTAGAATAGACAGCGGAGGATGTGAGGTTTGTTTGAGATTTCCCCCTCCCCGTTCTTGCAGTTTCAGCAGGCGAATCATCTGCTGCCAAGCGTCTCCTCTCTTATCTCCTTGTCAAATAGCAGGTGGAGTGACTTGGACTGGCTTTTATCAGACAGATAAAATGATAAAATGTGTCCGCATGAAAATGAAAGTTCCCTAAGCAGAGGCTGCCAGCTGTCCCCTCCAGGCCGTGGTCTGGACGCTGAGACACTTGCCGGGGCTGGAGGGACCGAGCCCTGGGCCCTTGGACCATAAACAGCCTTCAGGGCACTTAAAAAAATCTGCATTTTGTGGGTGTTGGCTGAACGCCCTGGCTTTCTCCCCGCCATCTGTGCTCTGTGTCTGCGTCGCCCTTTGAACATTTGCCTTGGCTTGTAAACACCGCCATTCACTTCACTCCCGGTTTCAAGGCGATACCATTTCGTCAAATGCCCTTGTGGTCTGTTCTTAAAGAGTCTTCGTTGTCTCGGTTAACCGGATTCAGCTTTCCTTGCTGGTTTTAGGGAGTGTAGTTCTCCCTCCGCTCCGGCCCCCTTGCCTGGGACCTGACTCTTCTCCTGGCGAGGAGGGCAAGGGTGGAGGCCCTTGAGACCCCACGTTCAGATGCCGAAGGCCCCAGCTGCTGTGCTCGAGAGGCAGCCTCGGATCCAGCTGCCCCCATGGACCGGTCAAGGCTGAGTGGGGGCAAAGGAGCTTCCCGGGAGGGTCCCCACCTGCCATTTACAGGGGCTCTGAGAACACACATCGTTTGGGGGTTTGTGCTCAAGAGAAACCCTCCTCCCTACGTGGGCTGTTTCCTGGCCAAGTCCTCCCCCTTCTGGAGGCAAGGCTTCATCAGGACGAGACCTCACCTCACTTTCAGTGTGAGGGACTGGCTCCCCTGTGTGATGAATTTTCTCAGGCTCCTGGATATTTAAGGAGGTGTGCAGAGGGCTTTGCACTGATCACAGTTTCTGAAAATGGACCTGCTAAATCCCTTCCGGAGATTGGAAGGAGCCAGAATTTGTGAGCAGACAGCGTTGTGTGCTACGTGAGCAGAAACAGGGCTTCCCAGGCGCTAGTGGTAAGGACTCCCCGGGCAGTGCCGGAGACATCGGAGACGCGGGTTCAGTCCCTGGGTGGGACGATATCCTGGAGGAGGAAACGGCAACCCACTCCAGTGTTCTTGCCTGGAGAGTCCTGTGGACAGAGGAGCCCGGCGGGCTGCAGTCCCCGGGGCTGCCAAGAGTCGGGCGTGCCTGAGCACTCGCCACACAGGAGCAGAAACGAGTCTAGAAATGCCTGAGGCACGACAGGAGGCGGGCGCTCCTTCACGCCACCCACTGTCCTGCTCTTCCCGCAGGCCTCACGGGCGGCCGTGTTCCCTCGGCACAGCGGGGCCCTCTCACCCCAGGGCCTTTGCACTGAAGTTCCCTTTCCGGGAATGCCCTCCCCCAGACGTCCCCACGGTGCGCCCTCACTTCTTTCCCGGCTGTGCTCGGAGGCCCCGCCCGGGAGCCCTGTGCCGAGCCCCCACCGCCCCAGGCCCCTCCCTGCGTCTAAATCCCCTTCCTCTGCTTTGGTTACTCAGCTCAGCACCGCCCACCACTCCGTGCATGTTTTACTGATTTTCTTCAGTGTGTTTCTCTCCCCTCTGCTCTAGAGCGCCTTTCTCACTCTACACAGTGTTTCCTAGAATCCCCAGTGTCTTAGAAAAGTGCCTGGCGTTCAAGAAACACTTGATAATAAATGAAAAGATTCGGGAGTCTTCTGAAAACACGTTATTTTCCCTGGCAAAACTTTTCATTTTGTTTTGTAACACACCATCTCTGAACCACGAGCCTGGACCCGTGAAGGTGTTTGGCGGTGGACATGGTCAGAGCTCGTGTTCAAGGCCGACTGTCACCTGCTCCCGGCTCCCTGGGGCAGGGGCCCCTAGTCGCCAGGCTGCCCTGTTTCGGCCAGGTGCCCCCTCCACCCTTCCAGACTTCTTCCTGGCCAAGCTTACGCCTCGCCTCCCCGCATGCCCTCCCCGGCGGATCCCACTCATGACCCCCGCTCTCCTCTCCAGTTTAGTCTGCAGAGCAGATAGTCGGTGCCGGGAGGGGTGGCGAGTCCTGCTTCAGCGCCTCCCCCGGGCTGGCCCTGTGCAGCGCCGGGGCCCACTCAGCCTGGCAGCCGGGCATCCCCTGCCAGGGAGCACCCAGGGGAGGGTCCCCGTGCACCCACGCCTCGTCCGGTCAGGCCACACTGCTTTACCCTCAGCCTCCTCCGTCCACCCACAGGTGTGCACTTCACATCAACAGCCTCAACATCCGCCCCAGGTTTAAACCTCTCAGGGACAGAGTTTTCTTGGCCCGAGGTCCCCATCCCATGGCGTGTCACGTTCTCACCAGGTTCGAGATGGGGTGGTTGAGACCCTCAGCTCTGGCTGCATCCTCACGGTCGATTGGCCCCACGAGGGAGAGCGCTTCCTCCCGGCCCAGCCTGCTCCTCTCGGTCACTGACAAAGGGGCCAGGGCAGGACTCGGACAGAGTGAGACGGGGCGGCCCCCGCAGCCCCAGAAAGGGTCAGGCCCAGCCTCTGATCCCCGGGGACCCTCAGCACCGCGGACAAGGGTGTCGGTGAGGAGGCTCAGTGCTCCAGGACAGTCTGTGGAATCACCTTCCTTTTCTGAAAACGCTTTATTTTGGTGCAAAATTCCATTTCAGGAGATCTCTTCTCTTCTGGTGTAAAGAACACATTTGACTTGAGGCAGATGACCCTCCTTTATGCTCTTTCATAAGCAATGGTAGATCCTCTATGAGGCCGAAGTGCAGGCTTTTAAAATGGAAGCGGCACAGGGCTTCCCGTGGGCAGTGGCTGAGGCTCCCCACTTGCAGGGCAGGGGCTCAGGTTTTTTAGAGTTTTTTTGGTCATGCTCGGTCTTAGTTACCGAGCACGTCCTCTAGAGCCCCGGACTCAGTACTTGCCACACGTGAGTTTAGTCCCTCCAAGGCCAGGCCAGGGGTGCAATCTGTGCCCCCTGCCTTGGTAGGTGGATTCTTTACCACCAGGCAAACCAGGGAAGTCCCAGGGGCTCAGGTTTGATCCCTGGTCACAGGATCCCACGTCACAGGATTCCACATACTGCACGGCTTGGCAAAAAAAAAAAAAAAGAAGGAAATAACAAGGAATATATACAATGAAGAGAAAAATAAATAGTGAGAATCATGTGCCATCACTGTGGCCTGTCTTCAAGGTGCTTTGTTTTCTTTCGAGGCTTCCCCAGTGGCTTAGCGGTGAAGAATCTGCTTCCCAACGCAGGAGACGCAGGAGGTTCTGGTTCGATCCCTGGGTTAGAAACATGCCCTGGAGAAGGAAATGGCAGCCCACTCCAGTACCCTTGCCTGGAGAATCCCGTGGACAGAGGAGCCTGGCAGGTTGCCGCCAAGGGGGTTGCAAAGAGTCGGACACGACTGGGCACACATACATGCGTATTTTCCTTTGAAAACACTAATCATTATTAGTTTATGTGGATTTGGTTTGGAGTGTTTTCACTCATCTTGTTTCCTCTTTCAATGTGAGTGAGACTGTGAGCGTTTGGGGCCAGAACTAGATCTTTTAAAAAAATCTCTGTGTATCATTCTGCAGGCACAGAATGAGTGGGACATAGGAACAGACGAGGAACGGATGAAGGGACGTGTGAGTGAATGAAGGAGGCCTGGCCCCCCATGCTGGGTTACGAGGGTGGCCTGTGACTGAGTGCGAGGCACCGTCCTACACGTCGTCAGCAGTTCTGATGACATCGTGGGGCCCTAACCATGGGAGCTGCAGATTCGTGGCTTCATCGAGGGGGAGGCTATCCTGAAAGTCGCCTTTCCTTCTCCAAGGGATCTTCCCAACCCAGGGATCGAGCCCAGGTCTCCCGCATTGCAGGTGGATCCTTTACCAGCTGAGCCACAAGGGCAGCCTCTCGGCACACAATTCCCACTATTGGGAACCATCAAACGACTGATTCTCTTCAACCAGAAAAACATCTTTTAAAGCTCCTTTACTACCTACACGTGGGATTTCCTCACTGATGCCTCAGAGCGCTTTAGCTGTTTAGCTCCGTTGGGAAACACTGTGAGCTGTGACGCGCACTATTGTTAAGTTATTCTGAGTTAGCCCAATGTGGACTTTGAGCCTGGTTTTTCCAACTGCCTGTTGCAGGCTCGGACCCTTCTGCTTGCCCTGTCTCTGTGTTCCTGTCTTTAAAACAGGAACAGTAATTCCTACTCCTTTCAGTAATTAAAGAGTTCAATCAAACAAATTAAATCATACAAACTTCCTCTCACAAACTTACTACTCATGGAACGTATGTTCTTCTTATCTCTCTGACTGAGTTCAATTTAAAAAATAGCCCTGATTAAAATGGGAAGTAAAGAATTGAAAATAGTGGTGAGCAGACATTACACTCTGCAAAGACAGTGAATGTTAGTTGCCCAGGCGTGTCTGGCTTTGCAACCCCCTGAACTGTAGCCCACCAGGCTCCTTGTCCATGGAGTTTTCCGGGCAAGAATATTGGAGTGGGTTGCCATTTCTTCTCCAGGGGGTCTTCCCGACCCAGGGATCAAAACCAGGTCTCCTGCACTGCAGGCAGATTCTTTACCATCTGAACCACCAGGGAAGTGTCTCTGCTTAGTTTGCCATTATTCGGAAAAGATCCAGTATTCAGGCCATGCCGCAGCCGCTTTCTCTAATCGTTTTATAGATTTAAGAAATGGTTCTGTATCACATGGATCCAATACACAGTTTTACTCTTCCATGGAGATCTGGGATGGAAAGGTTTGGTTGATGGGCTGTGGGTGGGTGCTGTCAGTCAAACAGGATGCCGGATTTCAGGGTCCCCAAGCTGTTTTCCTTCCTTGGAGGGGTGTCTTGTTCCCTGCTGAAGGGAGTTAGCCGCTTGCCAATCAGATATACATAGCATCTGCTTATTGTGCCCAATAAGATTTATTGATATATTCATGCTTGTCGATATTTCTTTTCCCCACTTTTCTGGAACATTTAAGGGAGTCTGTTACCCTCTTCTGTCCTCAAATCAACTCTAATAATCTTTGGTAAATAATTACTTGTGTCTGTTGTGTAGCATTTCTCCCTCTAACTTTCAAATTGGTAGAATTCTCTGGGCCACAGAAAAATGTGATTGCATTCTGTTCAAAGAGACGGAGCAATAAAATCTAGGAAGGTGTATAGCTGTAGCTGGTGGGATGCTTTGCCTTAATGCAAATTTTGAAGCAGCTTCTTGCTGTCCTTAGTTTATAGCTTCAGCTGGGAATTTTACACGCAGTTGCCTGACTGTGGCGGGCAACGCGTACTTAATCAGGCCCTGCTTGTCCCCAGGCAGGTTGTCCTCTATAACTCAGGGCTTGTCCCTGTTGGGTCCGGCCAGCTGTGAAATGTGGCTGCAGCTCTAGGCGGTACAAATGGCATTAATGACCTCAAATGGGCATCAGCCAAATGGAGTCATTGGGTTTAGGAAAGAACCATATCCTCTACTAAGATCAAGGATCAACTTTTATTCTGCCTGCCTCCAGGAAAACATGCTTTGTTGTTTATATTGAGCAGATGTGTCATCCATAAAATGACGCAAATTCCAAGTAGATGTTCTTTTTATTTGGTGTGCTTTTTTTGGTAGATACTCTACATATCTACCATAAATAAATACAGGCTGATGTGTTTTGCCTTAATTTCTCAAAAATGTGTAAATTCCCATTCACTCCCAAGTATACGTGAAGGTAATATAAAGTGCCTAACATACAAATTTGAAAAACCCTGACTTCACCATATGAGTAGTTTACCAACTCAAAATAAGTGCAAGGGCAGCGTGTAAATGTGTCCGTGAAAATCCAAACGACCTCATTGTTTACTCCTTGGAGAAATCGGCATAGTCTGAAATTGTGCTTAAACCATGCATTTTAATTGAGAGCAGGGACATAACTTGGTGATTAAATGAAGACTTGTTTTCAATTATACCTAAAAAGTAATTTGTCCCTAGATGAAACTATCTTTGTGGTTTAAGTGCAATTAGATAGATATTATGGTTCTTAAAAATGCAGATTACCCAATACATGTGCTTATTTTAAGCAGGTGAAATGTCTGGGTTATAAGAGGTGCTGTGGTGAAGTGGCCAGAAAGGCCGTTGAGGGATCGACAGTGTTTGAATATTGTTAAACTGCTTAACATAGTGAGAGAGGTTTAGGAGGGAGGAGACAGAGTCACCTATGGCTGATTCATGTTGATACATGGCAGAAACTGACAATATTGTAAGGCAGTTATCCTCCAGTGGGGGGGAAAAAAACTAACACACTGATATCTTCATTAAGTAAAATGCGACATAGTCAATGCTAAACCAGAAATTCAGACAAATTTGGAATCAATCTAGATTAGCCCTCAAGTGTCTGAGGCCCTGAGGACTCCAAGAACAGGACGATGAGGAGCTGGAGAGGCAAGGACCATCCTCTTTCTGTTCTCATGAGCGAAGACGCCGTTTTCTAGAAGGGGCTGGTGCTCGGCCCCTGAGACCCTGCCGGCCACTTCGTCCCTGTGGTGTATTCTTTCTTTCCTTCCTTTCTTTCTCTCTTTCTTTCTTTCAAAAACCCTTTAAAAACCTGAAAACCACAAGCTTGGCCCACAGGCTATAGTTGGCAGATGTCTCCTCCAGGACGTTAACTTGATCTTCTCCTTTCCGAGCTTAAATGACAGAAAAATGAAATGTGTCCTGCAGTTTTGGAATCTGTAAGTACCAAAGCTTCCTTCTTTATAATCTTGTGTTCTTCTGTTTAAACCACAAACTCTATTATGTTTATCCTTCTATGCTAAGATCCTAAGCCAATGCCTGATATACAGGAGGTTTTTAGAAAATACTTACCATACAATAACATTCTTATTTTCATCAAAACCTAGAGTATTGAAAGGATGACTTCAGTTCTGAGAGTTAAATTTTTTTACCATCAGCCTTAATTGGAATATTTCCTTATGTCACTCCATCCCAAACTTACCAGTTTCTGTAGAATTTAAAGTATGGAAACCAACAGAAACAATTTACCAAAACTATTACCTCTATGAGCAATATTTATGTATAGTGCAAACTCACTATCAGAGACTGAAAATAATTTTAAAGGGATAAAATAAATTCTCAAATGCTGTTTTTAAAATGTGTCTAAGTTCATTTTGCGTTTATTTGTTAGGTGGGTCTCCTTGATTATAAAGTAGTGTCCTCGAGGGCAAAACCAGGACTCTTTCTCTCTCATATTTCTTTCCTGCTTCTTCGCCTTCATCCCTCCCTTGGCCTCCTCCCCTGAAGGTGATGAAGTGCTCAGTGGCTTTAAATAAATTGATTTTCTGTTCATTCCCCTTTTCCCCCCATAATATTGGCACTAAGCCATACGACATAATAAGCTAGTGGTCTGCAAAGCTAGAGTACAGTTGACTCATACGTCATCTGCAGTAATTCATTTCCCATCACTGGAAGAAGAGGAGAAGGGCAAGCGATTCGTCCTTACTAGTGAAGTCCTGACGCCTCCAAAAACACATGCAGTGTTTATTCGTCTCTCCCAGTTTGAGGAAGAACCGGAGCCTGGTTCTGTGGATTTCAGAAGCATCTGTGATGGTACTTGATGCTGGTTAAGACTTTTTTTTGGGGGGGTGGGGTCGGGGGGGGGGGATTCCCTGATGGCTCAGACGGTAAACTGTCAGCCTGCAATATGAGAGTCCTGGGTTCTATCCCTGGATCAGGAAGATCCCCTGGAGAAGGAAATGGCGACCCACTCCGGTGCCCATTTTTTAACGTGGTTATAAACGCCGGCGTTGACTTGGCTTCTGTCTGCTTCCCCCGTCAGTGGTCTGTCGTCAGCCAGTCGCTCAGCCGTGTCCGACTCCAGCCGTATGGACTGCGGCCCCGCCAGGCCCCCCTGTCCTTCTCCCTCTCCCGGAGCGGCCTGGGTTTTGGTGCCTGTGAGCTGCACTAAAATGCTCTGCCGGGCAGGCATAGGGACGTGAGGATCTAGGAAAGAGGGATGTGAGACTGGTTTCCGCACACCCCAGCACACGGAGCGTGGAAACCCGGGCGTCATTCTGAGGAGCTGCGAGCCTGGCTGGGGTGAGCTGAGAGGCGGTCTCCGCGGCGCAGCAGGGGCGCGAGGGAAATCGCGAGGGCGTCCTGGCCCCTGCCTCCCACACCTGCCGCCCGGTCCCCTGCTGCAGTTTTATGGGCGTGAGGAGGCAGGTTTGACGCCGGGGACACAGTCTCTACCAACAGCTGCAGACAGTCAACTCAGCAGATAGTAAAATGTGAAGAGGGGGAGGGAGAGAAGCTTTGAAGTTCACAAAAAAGCACGACTTTGACCACTTCCTTTTTCCTTCGAATTGGTGTCCCAGGTGTGCTGAGAGCCACCGGCGGCTGACTTTACAAGGACAGATCCACTTCCTCCCCGCACTGCAGGGCCGCGCGGCTCTCGGCCTCTTAATCCCAGAGCCCAGGGGCCTTCATTTCAGAGGCAGCATCTGTAGGGGGCGGGTAAGAAGTGTGGATTTTGAAGGTGTGTAGTCAGGGGTGATGCTCTGCCAACGCACACCCACACGCATGCAGAGCGCTCTCCGGATTCAAGTTGAAGGGTAAAGGGTTCAGGCCATCACTGAGCCCCCCATTTTGTCCCCTTGGGCTTACGCAGGCTGCTATCCTTAAAGGAAAAATGGAAAAAAAGTGAATAGGAATTTCGGCACAGCATTTTCCTCTGATTTTCACATCTCGGTTTTAACTTCCATTGGATGCTTTTCCTTTCCACTTTGTTTTCAGTATTCCTCTCTGTTTAAGAAAAGGATTTCAGGACTTTAGCTGTCCTGTCACTTTTATACAGTTTAGCATTGGATGTCCTGGACAGTGTGTGTGTGTTTGTGTGTGTGTGTGAATCCCATAGAGCGGATCTTCAGGAGACTTTGCTGGATTGTGGGGTTTGTGGATCTTCAGGAGACTTTGCTGGATTGTGGGGTTTGCGGATCTTCAGGAGACTTTGCTGGATTGTGGAGTTTGAGTCTGAAGTTTGAACCATACACAGGAGAAAAGCATAAAGGATTCTTTTCAAATTGTATAACATGCCTCAGATTCGGCAGTTTTGTGATTTCCAGGTGTAACTTCGTTCGCTGCATTATTTAACAACTTAACAATGATCTTAACTCTCTGTTTAAAGAAAGGTAGAAAAAATGGAGAAGGCAATGGCACCCCACTCCAGTGTTCTTGCCTGGAGAATCCCAGGGATGGGGGAGCCTGGTGGAGTGCTGTCTATGGGATCGCACAGGGTTGGACATGACTTGACTTAGCAGCTTAGCAGGCAAAATGGAGCAGATTCAAACTCTTTGATGTTCAATTCTAAAATAAGATTTAGGGTCATTATAAAAGACTGCTTCCAGGCCAGCATAACATTCAAAGAAAACAAAGAATCTCACAGTCTGTTACTTTTCCTTCAAAATTATTAAAGGGAACATAAATACGTACACTCTTTTTGTGGGGTGGAAATTAACCTAGAAACCAACCCAGGGATCCTCCCATTTCCATCACTGAAGTGCTCCGTGTCTGGTTGTAAGACTTTGCAATCCCTGAATTCCCTGGGACTCCGTTCCCACTCTCGGGGAAAACAAGGCATTGGTCTCAACCTTTTCTGTCCAATTCTGCAGCCACCAGCCGCCTGTGACCCTTTACATTTCAGTTTAATGCAGTCGCTGCTGTTCATTCGCTAAGTCACGTCTGATTCTTTTGTGACCCCATGGACTGCAGCCCGCCAGGCTTCCCTGTCCCTCACCATCTCCCGGAGCTTGCTCAAATTCATATCCGTTGGACTGGTGATGTCCTCCAGCCATTGCATCCCCTGTCACCCGCTTCTCCTGCCTTCAGTCTTTCCCGGGGCTTCTCCGATGAGCTGGCTCTTCTCATTAGGTGGCTAAAGGACTGGAGCTCCAGTAACGTTAACAATCTAATCTCGCGGTCGAGCAGCCACGTCTCAAGTGCTCGGCAGTCCCAGGCGGCTGGTGGCCACCGCACTGTCCGCCCCTCCGACCCAAACCCCGTCTGAGAGACACTCCTGGCCGCTTGCCACTCGCTTTCCTTCGTTCATTTTCTTGGTTTGTCCCCTCCCTCTTTGTCGTTTTTGTGTCTACTATGGGCTCCCCTGGTGGCTCAGCTGGTAAAGAAAGAATCCCGGGAGACCTGGGTTCAATCCCTGGGTTCGGAGGATCCCCTGGAGAAGAGAAAGGCTACCCTCCCAGGATTCTGACCTGGAGAATTCCAGGACTGTGTAGTCCATGGGGTCACAAAGAGACGGACGTGACTGAGCGACTTTCATTTTCGCTTCACTTTTTATTAAGCAGTGTTATTTTTGGTTTCCTTAAATCTTTATTTTGACAGCAGTTAATTAATGTTAATCTCTTGGAAGCTTGTATTTTCTGTAAAAATACACTTGTAATTAACATTCAAAAAACTAAGATCGTGGCATCTGGTCCCATCACTTCACCGCAAATACATGGTGAAACAATGGAAACAGGGACAGACTTTATTTTCTTGGGCTCCAAAATCACTGCAGATGCTGACTGCAGCCGTTTAACAGATGCTTGCTCTCTGGAAGAGAAACTGACAAACCTAGACAGCATACTAAAAAGCAGAGACATTACTTTGCTGACAGAGATCCGCATAGTCAGAGCTATGGTTTTTCCAGTAGTTATGTGTAGATGTGAGAGTTGGACCATAAAGAAGGCTGAGCACCAAAGACCTGATGCTTTTGAACTGTGGTACTGGAGATGACTCTTGAGAGTCCCTTGGACTGCAAGGAGATCCAACCAGTCCATCCTAAAGGAAATCAGTCCTGAATATTCATTGGAAGGACTGATGCTGAAGCTGAAACTCCAATACTTCGGCCACCTCATGCGAAGAGCTGACTCCTCGGAAAAGACTCTGATGCTGGGAAGGATTGAAGGCAGGAGGAGAAGGGGACAACAGAGGATGAGATGACTGACTCAATGGACATGAGTTTGACAAGCTTCAGGGGAAGGTGAATGACAAGGAAGCCTGGTGTGTTGCCATCCATGGGATCACAGAGTTGGACAAGACTGAGCAACTGAACAACAACATGCTTGTAATTATTTTCGTTTTTCAAGCATGGAGTCAAGCTTCCTTTTTATTTACCATAAATCATTAAAGCTATTTGTGCTTCCAAAAAAAGGACAGGCGACAGGGAAGGTTCTGCGGGTCAGCACTGAACCAGACGCGTGTGTCACCCTGTCGGACCTGAGAAAAAGCCCCCAGGACTGCTGGGCTCTGCTCACAGCCGCCCACTCTCCCCTTCTGTGGACAGCTGGTGGAATCACAGCTATACTGTTTATCATGACAGTTCTGCAGAGTCTTTGATTCATTAGATATGTGATGAGCATGTGCTGTAAGCCAAGAATTGTGCCCTGGGCTGGAGACATAAAGACAAATCCCACTGTGGCTATGTGAGAGGCGCCTACTGTCTGCAAGAGGACACGGGCAAGCAGAGTCCCAGAGCAGAAGCACCAGGGGCGGGGCAGAGACTTCGGGGCTTCCTGCCGGGAGTGCTCCCGGAAGGCGCGCTGAGCCTCGGAGCGGGGAGACGCTTCACCGCAGCACCCACAGGGCAGCATCGTGAGATGAAGGCTCGGCAGTGGAGCGGCTGGGGTCAGGTGCGGGATGTGTCTGCAAGCTCTCCACGTCTCCGCTGGCTTCCACAAGAAGAGAGCATCAGTCTTCACACGACGGCCGCCACAGAAGCATTTCAATTAAAGAATGCATTTTATCGATATTTCAAACGACAAAGGCTAGTTTTGCCTTTCTTTTATTCCTGGTGCAATGGAGCCCACTTCCATTGCTTCACTGACTGTGTTCCGATCGCTTTCATCATCGGCCATTTCTGTGCTGGAGGCGATGTGTATTTGATTTCTTTTTGAGTACTACGACCTCTTCATTGGAATATTCATCTTGTGCCAGTCATACAGCTGCAAAAATTCAAAATTTTAAATTTCTTTTAAAAAAAATATGTTTTTATTCTCATTTAGCATATAACAGCAGAGAAGGCAATGGCACCCCACTCCAGGACACTTGCCTGGAAAATCCCATGAGCAGAGGAGCCTGGTCGGCTGCAGTCCATGGGGTCGTGAAGAGTCGGACACAACTGAGCAACTTCACTCTCAATTTTTACTTTCATGCATTGGAGAAGGAAATGGCAACCCACTCCAGTGTTCTTGCCTGCAGAATCCCAGGGACAGGGGAGCCTGGTGGGCTGCCATCTCTGGGGTTGCACAGTTGGACGCAACTGAAGCAACTTAGCAGCAGCAGCAGCACCACCATCTAACAGAGTCTGGCATACAGTAAGCACTTAATATATGTTTTGAGTGAATGAGTGATGACTAGCACTTTAAGAGGGTGATACTGTCCAATTTACTTTAACATTTTTTCCTTTTTGTATCCAGACAAATGTCCAGTACACATTATATATCAGTTCAGTTCAGGTCAGTTCAGTCGCTCAGTTGTGTCCGACTCTTTGCAACCCCATGGGCTGCAGCATGCCAGGCCTGCGTGTCCATCACCAGCTCCCGGAGTCTACTCAAACACATATCCATTGAGTCAGTGATGCCATCCAACCATCTCGTCCTCTGTTGTCCCTTTCTCCTCCCACTTTCAATCTTACACAGCCTCAGAGCCTTTTCAAATGAGTTAGTTCTTCGCATCAGCGTCACGCATACAGTGTGTCAATCCCCTTTTAGTGTGTGCATGTCTTTAAAAATTGGCTAATTTAGACATTTGACTGCTCCAGGTCTTAGTAGTGGCATGTGGAATCTAGGTCTTTGGGTCACACCTGGGCCCCTGCATTGCGGTGAGTCTTAGCCACTGGACCCCCAGGGAAGTCCCAGATGCTTATATATTTTTAATTTGTGGAAGCAAAGATAGTTTTCATTATTAGGTGGTTTAGAAGTTTCGGTCTTTTCCTTTGTTGTAGCACGCCTTCCCAAAGCAAACCTTATATAAACACTGACCCATGTTGTGGTTCTGTACATTGGCTGAAGGGTGAAGACCTCTGAGGAGCTTGAAGACATACAGGTTCGGGGGCCACCCACCTCCCCAAGAAGCTCTACCGTGTGCCCGCTAGAAAGCCGTGACAAACCCTGACTCACGCTGCGCAGCACTTCCATGGTTCCATGTTCTATGTTTATCTGATGGAAGCAGAGATTTGACATTATATTTACAAAATATTTAGCCGTTTGCCTTAAACCTGCGTGTTAGAACCCATTGGCTATTAAATCCATTCTCTCCCAACTTGTTCGGAACACCGTCTTTTTCACAGACTCCACTTTCAAGGACATCTGGACTTTGTCTGCGTTTCTGTTTTGTCTGATTGGTCCCTGCACAGGAGTCTGTAGACTGAATTCTCCCTGGTCACTTCTGGACGTGGAGCTCACATTTTTAAATGGCACTCAGCAATTTTAGGCTTCCCTCGTAGCTTAGTCCTGCAATGCAGGAGATCCGGGTTCGATTCCTGGCTCAGGAAGACCCCCTGGAGGAGGGCATGGCAACCCACTCCAGTATTCTTATCTGGGAAATCCCAGGGACAGAGGAGCCCGAGGGCTTAGTCCATGGGGTTGCAATAGTCGGACACAACTCAGTGACCAAACCACCACCATCAATTTCGGCTGATAAAAGAGAAAGGCACTAGAGAGTCATGGTGTGAATATAATAATTGATAGAACCGTCTGGATTGGTAGGTAGTGGTGAGTTAACATGAAAAGCTGGTTTATTCTTGACTCATTTAATGTAAATGCGTTTAAAACAAAAGATATGATCATAGATTCATTCAACAACTTTTTGGTGGGGTCAAAGTTTCTCCTTTGAAGTTGAGTTTGCGGCTTAGTTTCCTGAGGCTTTTCTTGCATCACCGGCAATCTGAACGCACCAGTCACATTTCAGATTTCTGGTTCCATGATTAGTTAAGCACTCCCGGCACCAGGCCTAAATGCAGAATCCTTTTCAGATCCTTTGCATTTTCTCCCTTGACCTGATCCGTTGGTGGTCTTTTAAGTGACTTACCTGTATGTGCCTTCCGAAAGCAGTCGGGATGGTGGTTCCACCCCTTCCAGTTATGCTTTTCCAGAGCATGTAAATAGTTCATTACATTATGTAACTCTGATATGGCTACACTTGGCGTTGGACGGAAACTAACACTGCTGACCCCCGACGCCCGTCACTCTGGTGATGGATGGAGCCACGCGGTCACACAAGCAGGTCCTGCCGTCTGGCTTAACCGGCCCTAGTGCCTGTGGGCGTGTTTCAAGGAGCGTGGAGGGCTGGTCTGGTGGGTGGTTCAGCGGGGTCTCAGGGAGGTTCTGGGGTGGGGAAGCGCCCCGCGGTTGGGAGCACCAGAAGCCGCACTCTCGGGTGCTCACTGTGACCAAAGGGTGAGCGGCCAGGGCTGCCTGAACTTTCAGTGTGGGCCCCCCCAGGGACGGCTTAGAGGCCAGAGCCCCGGGCACTGTCCCCCCAGCACTCTCTTCCTCCCCCCGCCAGATCCCCCACCCTTGTGACTAACACCCCAGTGGCCCTAGTGCCTGTGGGCGTGTTTCAAGGAGCGTGGAGGGCTGGTCTGGTGGGTGGTTCAGCGGGGTCTCAGGGAGGTTCTGGGGTGGGGAAGCGCCCCGCGGTTGGGAGCACCAGAAGCCGCACTCTCGGGTGCTCACTGTGACCAAAGGGTGAGCGGCCAGGGCTGCCTGAACTTTCAGTGTGGGCCCCCCCAGGGACGGCTTAGAGGCCAGAGCCCCGGGCACTGTCCCCCCAGCACTCTCTTCCTCCCCCCACCAGATCCCCCACCCTTGTGACTAACACCCCAGACTCAAGGTGGCGGAGGCCAGGCCTGCTGTCCATGTCTGCACCCTCCCACGCTGGGCCTGGCCACGACGTCTGCACCCGGCCCAGCGGCCTCTGTGCCCACTCTGCTCTTTGTTACCCATGCTCATTAGCAGAGTGACTTCAAAGGGACCCCCAGCATCCTGTTAGCCTCGCCCTCGAAATACTTCAGTGTCGACCTGGTGCTCCTAAGGTAAAGACGAAAACCCCAGTCTTGAGGGACTCTGTGTCCTCAACTCCCATCTCACTGGCCTTCAGGTCCTGAAGTGGATGAAGGGGGTCTTCACTGGGGCCTCCTAGACACTTTTCCCTCCTGCTCCCTCCTCCCTGGCCCTCCTCCCTGGCCCTCTACCCCACTCTCCTTCTCTCCAAGACTCTCAGCTTTGGGGTCCCCATCCTCAGGAGCCCTCACCCAGCTGCAGTTTTGGATGTATTTCTGTGGCTCTTTGGTTAATGACATCTGTATCTCCTAAGGAACTCAGACCTCTTGGGGACAGGAATCCTGTCTGTGACACCCTCCAATGGGCCCACCATGGCTGGCACAGGTCTTAGCCAACACTCCATACATTGTTTATGGAATATTCATTGGAGCAGATGATAATTACAATAAAGCTTCTAACAGAGTCTGACATGTAAGATGCCCTTTTACACACACACACACACACACACACACACACACATGTGTGTGTGTGTGTATATATATATATATATATATATATATTTCCTTTTCCCTGTCCTTTTAGTTAATCAATAGGACCATGTTACCAATGCGAGGTGTATCATATTGGGCTGCATGTGATGTGGGCAACAAATGAAATGGCGATTACCTTCAAAGTGATTTCTAGACCATTTGAAACAGGCAGGTCTGAGACCATATCTTGACAGATACAAAGACTGGAAATTTTCAATAGAAAAGTTGCAGCGATTTCCTCAGTTGGCTTGTAGTAAACTGAAGATCCCTTGGAAGAAGAAATGGCCACGTGCTCCAGTATTCCTGCCTGCAGAATCCCAGGGACGGAGGAGCCTGGCAGGCTGCCGTCCACGGGGTCGCAAGGCGTTGGACACGGCTGAGCACAGCACCTACAGACTGCTCTCCATAAACCTCCACCTC
>SJYC01129199.1:0-48360 GCA_006408675.1 Madoqua kirkii | reverse complement strand
AGAGACATTACTTTGCCGACTAAGGTCCGTCTAGTCAAGGCTATGGTTTTTCCAGTGGTCATGTATAGATGTGAGAGTTGGACTACAAAGAAAGCTGAGCACTGAAGAATTGATGCTCTTGAATTGTTGCTGGGGAGGGGGCCAGCTGGAGACTGGCAGCCTTGGGGCCGGTGCCAGTTCAAGTCCTGCCATTCAGGGCGTGGCCTCGGGCCGTTCAGAGCTGTGTGTCCCTTGCAGCCTGAGTCCTTAGGGGGACGGTCTTGGGAAGAGAAGGGCAGTGTTTGCCTCCCCAGGCAGGAGCACACTGGCGCCCCAGGGGGCCACCGGCACCCCACACCAGCCTCGCCCTGGCCGCTCAGCTGGCGTCCGGGGGCGCCCTTCTGTGACAGCCCCTCCTGCGATACCGACGATGCGCCGGAGGAGGTGTGGACGCCAGCGCCGTGCCTGGTGTCACGCAGATCCGGTCACCTCTCCCTGAACATGTAATGGGAAGGGGAGAATTTTGTTCAAACTGGAAGCCCTCTTCTCTTCTCTAGGAACGGGCTCCCGGAGCTGGCCGGGCCGGACACCACCTCAGGGCTGTTTCCCATGAAGCGACCACAGATCTCACAGCCTGACGACTGGGCGGATCCTGCGGGTTCTCGGGCGAAGGAGAGGCCTTCTGGTCATTTGCAGGGAAAAGTCTCCCTCTCTCAGTGGCCAATTCAGACCCCGCGATTAGCATTTGAATCAGGCCGCCCTGCTGTTTTGATTGAAAAGAGAAGCCCAGCCTTTGTTGTTGCAGTTCAGGGGCGTAAGTGATTTTCTCCCCTCCTTTAATCAGGGCAGAAAGTTGGGGGAAATGGCGATATAGACGGGGTGGGGGGAGAAAGGTGTGGTCTGGCCTCCGAAATGCAAACACAGCTCCTGTCCCAGAGCTGAAGCTGCCGGAGACCAGCCCCTTGTGCAGCAAGTGGCGCTCAGCTTGGGAGATCCTCGCCCCCATTAGCCAGCTGCTCTGTCCATCAGAGGCTGGCTGGATATCTTCAAAATACTATTCTCTTGTTTGCATTAAACCAACCCCAATAATTGTGGCTTCTCAGGTGGCGCTAGTGGTAAAGAAACCGCCTGCCAGTGCAGGAGACATGGTTGGGTCCCTGGGTCGGGAAGGTCCCCTGGAGGAGGAAAGGGCACCCCCTCCAGTGTTCTTGCCTGGAGAGTCCCATGGACAGCGGAGCCTGGCGGCTGCAGTCCACAGGGTCACAAAGAGCCGGGCACGACTGAAGCGACGGAGTATGTGCGCCTAGCAGGACAGCCGTGGCCAGGAGGTGGACGGTCAAGGCCTCCCCTTTGCTGGCTGATTGTGGCCTGAGCGAGGCGGAAAGGGGCCGCTCCTGGCAGGTCCAGAGCTGACGCCAGCACGCCCTGAAAGCCGAGGCCCTGGGCCCGGGAGCAATTTGCTTTTAGTTTGTGTGCATAGGAGACACTCTGTTCACTTTCCTATTGAAGAAAAGCTGCAAACTTTTGAACTGAGGGAGATGCCGGGCCAAGTTCTCAAAACCCCTCACTTGCCTCCTTCCCTTATTTCGCTCACATTTTCTCATATTTTGTACATGCAGACATGACGATTTTGGAGTCTTAGAAACACAGATGACTGAAGACCACCCATCTGGTGAAAAAAACAGTCTTTGCTAAGTTGACGAGTTTGTAGCAGCGTGCCTTACTTCTGCACCCTGACACCCAGGCCGGGCCGCCACCCTCCGGGAAGCTCTTGGCTGCACTTCAGGGCCCACAACTCCTGGGCCCTGAGGGTGGTGGGCTTGGCGACGTACCCACGGAGCATCCGGAAAGCGAGACTCTAAAACCCTAGGAGTTGCGTGAGCCTGAGGCCCAGGGTAGGGGTCCTGGACCCATGGTCTCAGCTCCAGCTGCAGGGAGCCGAGGCTGCCCTGCTCTGCTCTGCATGTTCAGAGATGAGACGCTTCTGGCCCTGCTCTGCCCCAGGACCAGGCTCAGCACAAGGAGAAACTGCTCCCACATCACCCTGGGCTTGCAGAGGGTGTCCGAGCACACCAAGCAGCGTTTTGTCTGGCGTCAGGCTGAAACATTTCCTAGCTGCCTTTCCACGCCTACTGTGGACATCTGGAGAATTCCCTTCTCTGAGACTGGATTGACCTGTCCCCTTTACCTCCTCTTCTTGTTCGCAAATCACCGCTTCCAGGAAGCCCTCCAGGATGCCTCCCCTTCACTCCTGGTTCCTGCCTAAGCCGGGTCTGAAACCACCCTTCCGCCAGTTGCATTCTTCAGCTGTGTGAGGTCTATAAGGGCCTCAAAGGCAGGCCCCAAGTCTTCTAATTATCGTGTGTCCTCCCACCGGCCTGAACACTTTCCCGAGGCAAGCAATTTGTCAAGCAGCTGCTCCCCAGGAGGGAGAAAGGCTGTGTTTGTTTCTGCCTTGGTGTTTGCGGTGTTGTGTGTACAGAAGACAAACGGCAGGCTGGGCTTTCAGACACCTGTCCCATCCCAGCATGCGGGCACCCGTGCCAGGGAACCTCACCTGCCCCCCGCTGCTGGTGCCAGCACCCCCGGAGCTCACCCCTGGGGCAGGGGTCGCCTGTACTTGGCCAGCTGCCCCGCCTCTCCGGAGGAGCAACTCGGGCAGGGAGGGTGAAACGCTGGGAGTGGCGCCCTGGGCACATCTCCCACCCGTTGTAGAGTCTGTTTCCTCAGAAATCAGCGACGACCCCATCACTCCGTGTCCTGGCGGAGCTGTTGTGAGACCCAGGGCAGAGGGCGTGGGGCCACTGACGGCCAGGGAGCCGGGACACGTCCTTGTCACCGTCCCCAGGGGGTCTGAAACGTGCCCCACGCATAACCCTCTGGTCCTGAAGCGCCCTGAAGCGAATTCCCCATGAGACCACGGTCTCCCGGCTCTGGCCTCAGCTTCCAGGCCCTCCAGGATGCAGATGAGAGAGACCGCGGCCTGGTGACGAAGCCTGCCCCTGTTGTTAGCATCGGCAGAGAGGCGGCACCTGGTGGGGCCGGCCGGGGTCCGGGCACTGGGCACGGGGGTCCCTTGTCCCTCGCGGGCCTCTGAGTCGTCAGTGCTGCCGGTCAGAGAGAGGGTGAAACGCTGGGAGTGGCGCCCTGGGCACATCTCCCACCCGTTGTAGAGTCTGTTTCCTCAGAAATCAGCGACGACCCCATCACTCCGTGTCCTGGCGGAGCTGTTGTGAGACCCAGGGCAGAGGGCGTGGGGCCACTGACGGCCAGGGAGCCGGGACACGTCCTTGTCACCGTCCCCAGGGGATCTGAAACGTGCCCCACGCATAACCCTCTGGTCCCAGCGCCCTGAAGCGATTCCCCACGAGACCACGGTCTCCTGGCTCTGGCCTCAGCTTCCAGGCCCTCCAGGATGCAGGTGAGAGAGACCGCGGCCTGGTGACGAAGCCTGCCCCTGTTGTTAGCATCGGCAGAGAGGCGGCACCTGGTGGGGCCGGCCGGGGTCCGGGCACTGGGCACGGGGGTCCCTTGTCCCTCGCGGGCCTCTGAGTCGTCAGTGCTGCCGGTCAGAGAGCGGGCTCAGAGGGGACTCCCAGGGCCACAGCAGCGGGCAGCCCACCCGGGCTGGGGGCACAGGTCGGGGGGCCACGTCCTCACCCGCCTCAGGGAGGCCCTGTCCAGCCACGCGCTCTCCGTCGGCCCCTAACTTTCTGTGTTCAGGCGCAGTTTGTGCCAGGTTTTATTACTGATGCTCTGGAGGAGGAAAGGGAAAATGGGGTCTTACGATGGTGGATTCAGCATGCTTCGCACAGACTCCGTGTAGACGGCTGACACGTGAACGCTCGCGGCCCGGGGTCGGGAATGCCGTCTCCCCCCTGGTTTACTGTTGCTTTTTTTACTACGAGTGTGTGCGCTCGGCTTCCAGCCGGGAAAAGCCTCGAGGCGTCCTGACAACGGCGCTCAATGTGTGCTCGAGGCGCCCAGCCTGACAGCTTCTTCTGTGTTTGCTTTTCTCTGTTTGGTGCTACCCCGAGCAGGCTGCTGGAGGCGAGCTGCCAGGGTGCAGACGTGGGTGCGGACGGCGGAGCCGGCGGGCTGGTCAGTGTCGTCTGGGTCTGGCAGGCGCACAGGGAGGCTCTGTCCCCGATCTGGGTGGGGTGGTGGGCAGGGGCCCCCGCTGCACAGCACACCCCTGCCTCTCCCACTGCTGCAGGTCAGCAGATTGTGCGGTGAAAGTGCTGACGCACTCAGGAGGGCTGCCTGGAAGCAGCGGCCACCGTTTACAACCTAGGATGAAGGCACGTCCATCTGCATTCTGGGTCTTGATGTGGTGACCAGAGGACAGAGCCATTAGGTCTGGGTTTAGAGACAGACCTAACTTGACTCTGATTTAAAACCAACGCAAAGCCAGAACCGCACCTGCCTTTCTGCTCTGAGTTTTGTCCCTCTTTTCTCCACCCACTCTCACGACCCAGCAAAGCTCCCCACCCCTCGGCGGGCAGTCATAGACAAGATGAACTCGGAGACTTAAGTGGTATTTATTATCATTATTTATCAATAGCAATAAGGTACTATCTTCCAAAATATCAAATAGAGTATAATGAAAATCTGAATACATATTTTAGTGATTATCGCTAGTCCAACTGGATCAAGATCTGTTTTAAAAGTTATTTCTCACATTTTGAATGAAGTGAAAACCATAACCACAGAAATGACGCTTGCTTCCCAAAGTGGGACCCCGCGTTCCTCGGTGGACTCGGGCAGCACCAGGTGCGGGCCCCGGAGAGGCGGCCGGAGGGTGCCCGCCGGGCCGCTGGTCCTCAGCACGAAGCCCGGCCTCCTCTCGTCTCCCGGAGACGCGGCAGCCTGGCCAGCGGGGAGCAAGATTCCAGCGAGAAGGCAAGAGGACGCGCAGCAGCCCTGGGGGGCTCGTGAGTGGTCTAGAAAACCGCCGGAAGTGAGAAATACTCCAAACAAAGAGAAAGAAAATAAACAGAACAACCCCTGCTAGTTTTTTTTAAAGAAAGCCTTTTATTTTGTATTAGAGTGCAGCTGATGAACCATGTCGTGGTAGTTTCAGGTTAATAGCAAAAGGATTCATCCATACATCTATCATACATGTATCCGTTCTCCCCCCAAACCCCCTGCCATCAAGGCTGCCAACAGAGCTCCTTGGGCTGGTAGGTCCTTGTTGGTTATCTGTTATAAACACAGCAGTGCGTACGTGTCCATCCCAAACTCACTGTCTCTTCCTCCATCCTTCCCCCTGGCAACTGTAAGTTCATTCTCTAGGTCTGTTTATAAATAAGTTCATCTCTGTTGCTTCTGCTTAGGTCCAGCGTATAAGGAGTGTCATACGATGTTTCTCCTCCCCTGTCTGACTTGCTTCACTCAGCCTGACAGTTGCTGGGTCCAACCATGTTGCTGCAAATGGCATTCTTTCTTTCTTTGTTTTTTAGTTCAGTCGCTCAGTTGTGTCCGACTCTGCAGCCCCGTGAACCGCATTCTTTTACTGGTTGAGTAATATCCCATTCTATGTATGTGCCACATCTTTATCCCTTCTTCAAAACCTCTGCTGTTTTTGAGAGGAATTTGGCAGGCGGAGGGGAAAGAGACTTGAGAGATTGCAGACTGTGGCTCCACTTTAGATTTCAAGCCGAGTATCACCTCCTCCAGGAAGCCTTCTAGGATGCCGGTAGCAGGGAGTGGGGCCCACGCTGGGCCCCTTCCTGCCTCATCCTCCCCACCTGGTGTTTTCCTCCTCTCATCACCATGGAGGGAGGGATAATGGCTTATGATCTGCTCCCTCCTCTCCCCCCTACCCTCCCCCCATGCTGGAAACCAGTGAGCGAGCCAGAGCTGTCTCGGTCACTGCAGAGTCTCCTGCTTCAGGAACAGTAACTGGCCCGCAGAGGAGACCCGTGACTTGTCCCAAATGGACGAGTGAGCGAGCTCCTCCCCATTCTGCTTTCCATGTACCAAGTCAGTGCGCTTCCCCCGCTTCTCACACAGAGGCTGGTCCTGCTGGCCCCGTCTCCCACGTGGCCTCAGTGAGGTCTGCCCACGGTGTCCTTGTTCTGAGCAGTGGGCACAAGGGCGCCTGCTCCAGGGCTCTTGTGAGGATGAACTCGGCAGCGCAGGCAAGTTATACACATAGCGCCTGCTCGTGGTACAAGCTCTTGACTGTCCAGTACTTTGCACTGTGGGCTGCATCCATCGAGATGGTGATGCGATGGAGCGTGTCCTCTATGCCAGGTATGACCTTTCCCAAAGTGAAAGTGAAAGTCACTCAGTCATGTCTGACTCTGCAACCCCAAGGCCTATACAGTCCATGGGATTCTCCAGGCCAGAATACTGGAGGGGGTAGCCTTTCCCTGCTCCAGGGGATCTTCCCAACCCAGGGATCACATCCAGGTCTCCCTGATGGGCATTGCAGGTGGATTCTTTACCAGCGGAGCTATGAGGACGGCCTCATAAATGGTGGGAAGGGGGGGCCTGGGCTCCCAGCTGGAAGCACACTGGTGAAGCAGCCTCTGAGGAGAAGCTCAGCTGTGGCCTGGCTGCTGGTCTTGTCTGATTGTGTCTGCGAGAAAGATACTTTTGGCACGAGCCCGCTTCATGTGGCAGACACGGGAAAGCCAAGACAGGACACTGGGGTTTCATGTCTCACTACTTTGCTAACTGGTCAGCTCCTCTTGGAGAAGGCAATGGCACCCCACTCCAGCACTCTTGCCTGGAAGATCCCATGGATGGAGGAGCCTGGTAGGCTGCAATCCATGGGGTCGCTAAGAGTTAGGCATGACTCAGCGACTTCACTTTCCCTTTTCACTTTCATGCATTGGAGAAGGAAATGGCAACCCACTCCAGTGTTCTTACCTGGAGAATCCCAGGGACAGGGAAGCCTGGTGGGCTGCCGTCTATGGGGTCGCACAGAGTTGGACAGCCGACTTCACTGAATCGTTGAATCGTTGAGGAGAACAGAAAAACCTCTCTTTACTCGTCTCAAGAACAAAAACAATTCCGGGGAACGTGACATTTCTTCGGTGGCATTGAGTCTCGACCCGGAATACCTCTCTGACCCTTTCAGTCCTAAGTCCCCCGGGACCTTTAAGCTCTATTCCGAACGCAACTTAGATCTACTGAAAACCATTGTAACTTTAAAATTATAATTAACTTTCGGTCCATGGACATGGGATAGCTTTGCATTTACTTGTATTTTCTTAGTTTTTTTACATCAACGGAGAAGGCAATGGCACCCCACTCCAGTACTCTTGCCTGGAAAATCCCATGGAGGGAGGAGCCTGGTGGGCTGCAGTCCACGGGGTTGCTGGGAGTCGAACACGAGTGAGTGGCCTCACTTTCCCTTTTCACTTTCATGCACTGGAGAAGGAAATGGCAACCCACTCCAGTGTTCTTGCCTGGAGAATCCAGGAAGATTCTCCCTGATGGGCTTCTGTCTCTGGGGTCACACAGAGTCGGACACGACTAAGGCGACTTAGCAGCAGCAGCAGCTTTCTTACATCAAAGTCTTACAGTTTTCAGAGTAGACAGCTTTCATCTTTTTGGTCAAATTTGTTCCCAAGTATTTACTTGTTTTTGATGTTATTGTAAATGTGATTGATTTCTTTTTCAGAAGATTCACTGTTGGCAAATACAATCTTTAAGACTCTGTCTCTTTCCCTCAGGGGTAACCTTCCAGAACTAACGAGGAGTAAGCCTGCCTCTCCGAGGATGACCACAGCACCCCTCACCCTGGAACAGGCAAGTCAGAAGTCCCGTGTTCTGGTTGGTCCTGTCTTTCCTCTGCCCGTAGAGTCAGAGGGTGTAGGTCCCAGGAGATCGAAGAACCAGTCAGAGCGGGGCTAGAAGCAGGAGGTGCCCGGGCGGGAGGTCGGGGCCAGAGCAGGGCCCCGAGCTGAAGGTCAGAGTCGCAGCAGCTGGGGCGGTGCCTGAAGGCAGGGGCGTGAGTGCCTGAAGGCAGGGGCGTGGGTGCCTGCCCTCCGTGGAGAGGCAGGGAGTCACAGCGGGTTTAGGGAGGCCGAGTGAGACAGGTGAGCAGCCGGAGGACGTGGACGTTCCCACGAAGACGCAGCAGGAGGCTGAAGGGGCATGGGTTTCCCCCCAGGTCCTTGGTGGGTGAGAGCGCATAGCCAAGAACTGCAGTTACAGGCGAGGCGAGGGCACGTCCCCACGGCGCCCTGCCTTCAGAGCTTACATGTAGTTTTTCCCTTTTTTAATTCCAGGAGGCTAAGACAGCAAGTCGATACTGGAGTAACTGTGTGGATTGAGAATGCAAGTGTAGTCCCACCTGCATGAAAAGAATGCTGAGATGCTGAAACTCCAAAGAAATAATTAAATGGCAGATTTCTTTTTCTTCAAAGTTATGATGAGAAATTATGGTATTATCTAGTAAATAATAATATAAACCCAGAAACATGAATAAAAATCAGTATAAATAAGACTCAGCTGAAGTAGATTCACAAAAAAATCAAGATAATAGAAATTATCATGTGTGGAAAATACAATATGATTGATATGGTTAAATAAAATTTTACAAACAAATTTTAAATCATGAGTAAAAAATATGACACTATGAAAATGAATCAAATTTGTTTGAAAAAGAAATTTTTAGTGGAAAATATAGTAAGTAAAAATAGCAAGTGGGTTAAAGAGTATATTATGCATATGTGAAGACAGAATTAGTGAACTATATAGATAAATATTGGGGAAGGCAATAGCACCCCACCCTAGTGCTCTTGCCTGGAAAATCCCATGGACCGAAGAGCCTGGTGGGCTGCAGTCCATGGGGTCGCTAAGAGTCGGACACGACTGAGCAACTTCACTTTCACACATCGGAAAAGGAAATGGCAACCCACTCCAGTATTCTTGCCTGGAGAATCCCAGGGACGGGGGAGCCCGGTGGGCTGCTGTCTCTGGGGTTGCACAGAGTCGGACACGACTGAAGCGACTTAGCAGCAGCAGGAGCATCGATCAACAGAGGGCTTCCCTGGTGGCTCAGCTGGTGAAGAACCTTCCTGCAAAGTAGGAGACCCCGGTTCAATCCCTGGGTTGGGAAGATCCACTGGAGAAGGGCATGGCAACCCACTCCAGCAGTTTTTCCTGGAGAATCCCATGGACTGAGGAGCCCGGCCGCTACAGTCCATGGGGTCGCAAAGAGTCGGACATGACTGAGCAACTAAGCACAGCACATAGATCAACAGAAATTACCCTAAACAGAGCTCAGAAAAACAAAGTGGCAGATATAACGCAGAGGTTAAGGACATACAGGCCAGAGTAAGAAACCCCGACATATGTTTCATCACGTTACTAGCAGAAATAAGCAAGATGAAGAAGCAATATTTGAAAATAATTGTTTTCAATTTCAGAACTGATAAAAGACGCCCATCCTCAGATTTAAGGATTCCAAAGAACCACAAGAGCAATAGATTAAAAAAAACACACACAAAAAAACAAAAGTAAAGTGAAATTTTTTAAAGATGCCAGAGAGAAAAGACACATCACTCACAAAGAAATGGATTAAAAATTAGAAATGCAAATGACATCTCAGAAACAACAGTAGACAAATTACTTTAGTAAAGAGAAATAGAAAATCCAAGTAGTCCTACAATTATTTCAAAAACTGAATCCATAATTTAAAAACCTTCCCACAAAGAAAACTTTAGGGCCATATGATTTCATGGTGAATTTCAGCCAAATGTTTAAGGGAAAATAATGTCATCTTTTATAAGTAAACTCTTGTAGAAAATGGAAAAAGAAGGCAAGTCCTCCACCTCTTTTTGTGGTGCCTGCAAAACCTAGAAGAAAAAAAAAAGGTAAATCTCACTCAAGAATACAGCTCCAAAAATTTTAAGCATAATATTAATAAATTGAGCCCAATAACTATTGTTTATTTCAGTGATTTCTACTCATAGTGAAAATGATAGCAAAGTATAAATAAGAGGGAAACTTCTTAATCGGTTAATATAGTTTTAAAAATATTTGTAAATAAACACTGTACTTAATGGTGAAATACTGAAACCTTTCCTTTTGAATCTTGGAATGATAGAAGGAAGCCTGTTTTTTCCTTTTTCTATTCAAGCTTGGACTGGAAGTTTGACCCGTATAAAAAGGAAAAAAGAAATAAAAATCATAAGATTCATAAAAGATATAAAATGTCTTTTTTAATAGAAAATTTTTGGCACAGAAAAGCAAGAGAATAATTATAATTTTGTGGAAAATGTTGAACGGGGAGGTAAAGGCTAGTGTTCAGGAAGGGAACCTGAGGTTGCTGAGGATGGGGTGGGGATTACGAATGCTTGTTTCATAACGAGTCGTTGCATGACATCTTGTAACGAGATAAAAGGGCTTACAAATATTGTTAAGGGCTTCCCAGGTGGCACAGTGGTGAAGAATGTACCTGCAATGCAGGAGATGTGGGTTTGATCCCTGGGTCAGGAAGACCCCCTGGAGGAGGACACGGCACCCCGCTCCAGTACTCTTGCCTGGAGAAGCCCATGGACAGAGCAGCCTGGAGGGCTACAGTCCAGGGGGTCACAAAGAGTCAGACAGACTGAGCGACTAAAGAACAAAACAAAACATTATTGTTCAATTGCTAAGTCGTGTCCAACTCTTTGCGACACCATGGGCTGCAGCACATCAGGCTTTCCTGTCCTTCACCATCTCCTGGAGCTTGTTCAACTCAGGTCCACTGAGTCGGTGATGCCATCCAACCATCTTGTTGTCTGTCGTCCCCTTCTCCTCCCACCTTCAATCTTTCCCAGCATCAGGGTCTATTCTAATGAGTCAGTTCTTCCCATCCAGTGTCCAGAGTATTAGAGTTTCAGCTTCAGCATCAGTCTTTCTAATGAATATTCAAGATTGATTTCCTTTAGGATGGACTGGTTGGATCTCCTTGCAGTCCAAGGGACTCTCAAGAGTCTTCTCCAACACCACAGTTCAAAAGCATCAATTCTTCAGTGTACAGCCTTCTTTACAACTCTTATATCCATACACGACACTGGAAAAACCATAGCTTTGACTAGATGGACCTTTGTTGGCAAAGTAATGTCTCTGCTTTTTAATATGCTGTCTAGGTCTGTCTGAGTTTTTCTGTCAAGGAGTAAGCGTTTTTTAACTTCATGGCTGCAGTCACCATCTGTAGTGATTTTGGAGCCCCCCCCACCAAATAAAGTCTCTCACAGTTTCCACAGTTTCCCCATCTATTTGTCATGAAGTGATGGGACTGCATGACATGATCTTCATATTTTGAATGTTGAGTTTTAAGCCAACTTTTTCACTTTCCTCTTTCACTTTCATCAAGAGTCTCCTTAGTTCTTTGCTTTCTGCCATAAGGGTGGTGTCATCTGCAAATTTTAGGTTGTTGATATTTCTCCTGGTAATCTTGATTCCAGCTTGTGCTTCATCCAGCCCGGCATTTTGCATGATGTACTCTGCATTAAGTTAAACAAGCAGGGTAATATACAGCCTTGATGTACTCCTTTCCCAATTTGGAAGCAGTCTGTTGTTTCATGTCCAGTTCTAACTCTTGCTTCTTGACCTGCATACAGATTTCTCAGGAGGCAGGTCAGGTGGTCTGGTATTTCCATCTCTTTCGAATTTTCCACAGTTTATTCTGATCCACACAGTCAAAGGCTTTGGCACAGTCAATGAAGCAGAAGTAGATGTTTTTCTGGAACTGTCTTGCTTTTTTGATGATCCAACGGATGTTGGCAATTTTATCTCTCATTCGTCTGCCTTTTCTAAATCCAGCTTGAACATCAGGGAGTTGACAGTTCACAAACTGCTGAAGCCTGGCTTGGGGAACTTTAAGCATTACTTTGCTAGCATGTGAGATGAGTGCAACTGTGCGGTAGTTTGAGCATTCTTTGGCATTGCCTTTCTTTGAGATTGGAATGAAAACTGACCTTTTCCAGTCCTGTGGCCACTGCTGAGTTTCCCAAATTCGCTGGCATATTGAGGGCAGCACTTTCACAGCATCATTTTTTAGAATTTAAAATAGCTCCACTGGAATTCCATCACCTCCACTAGCTTTGTTCGGAGTGATGCTTCCTAAGGCCCACTTGATTTCACATTCCAGGTTGTCTGGCTTTAGATGAGTGATCACACCATTGTGATTATCTGGGTCATGAAGATGTTTTTTGTACAGTTCTTCTGTGTATTCTTGCCACCTCTTCTTAATATCTTCTGCTACTGTTAGGTCCATACCATTTCTGTCCTTTATCGAGCCCATCTTCGCATGAAATGTTCCCTTGGTATCTCTAATTTTCTTGAAGAGATCTTTAGTCTTTCCATTCTATTGTTTTCCTCTGTTTCTTTGCATTGATCGCTGAGGAAGGCTTCTGTTATTCTTTGGAATTCTGCATTCACATGGGTTTATCTTCCTTTTCTCCTTTGCCTTTCACTTCTCTTTTTTTCTCACCTGTTTGTAAGGCCTCTTCAGACAGCCATTTTGCTTTTATGCATTTCTTTTTCTTGGGGATGGTCTTGATCCCTGTCTCTTGTACAATGTTACGAGCCTCCATCCATAGTTCTTCCGACACTCTATCAGATCTAATCTTTTGAATCTATTTCTCACTTCCACTGTGTAATTGCAAAGGATTTGATTTAGATCATACCTGAATGGTCTAGAGGTTTTCCCTACTTTCTTCAATTTAAGTCTGCATCTGGCAATGAAAAGTTTATGATCTGAGCCACAGTCAGCTCCCAGTCTTGTTTTTGCTGCAAAGAATATAATCAATCATCTGATTTCAGTATTGACCCTTTTATATAGGTCTTTTTAAATATCTCTCAATAATTTTTATAATTTTGCTCAATTTCAGAAATGAAATTCTGTTTCTCCACTGTTTCATCCCTTAGAGCTCTTTGCATGTATTGTGGAACTTGTGAGAAGTTTTTCCCACACCAGTCTGTCAGTTTACTTTTTTTTCAGTTAGTCAGTATGCTATTACAGTGCTGCACTCAATATGCCAGCAAATTTGGAAAACTCAGCAGTGGCTACAGAATCGGAAAAGGTCAGTTTTCATTCCAATCCCAAAGAAAAGTAATGCCAAAGAATGCTCAAACTACCGCACAATTGCACTCCTCCCAGACACTAGCAAAGTAATGCCTAAAATTCCCCAAGCCAGGCTTCAACAGTACATCAAGTGTGAACTTCCAGATGTTCAAGCTGGATTTAGAAAAGGCAGAGGGACGAGAGATCAAATTGCCAACATCCGCTGCAACATTGAAAAAGCAAGAGAGTTCCAGAAAAATATCTACTTCTGCTTTATTAACTCTGCTAAAACCTTTGAGTGGATCACAACAAACTGTGGAAAATTCTTCAAGTGATGGGAATACCGGACCACCTTACCTGCCTCTTGAGAAATCTGTATGCAGGTCAGGAAGCAACAGTTAGAACTGGACATGAACAACAGACTGCTTCCAAATTGGGAAAGGAGTACGTCAAGGCTGTATATTGTCACCCTGCTTATTTAACATCTGTGCAGAGTACATCATGAGAAATGCTGGGCTGGAAGAAACACAAGCTGGAATCAAGACTGTCGGGAGAAATATCACTAACCTCAGATATGCAGATGACACCACCCTTATGGCAGAAAGTGAAGAATTAAGAGCTTCTTGATGAAAGTGAAAAGGGAGAGAGAAAAAGTTGGCTTAAAACTCAACATTGAGAAAACTAAGATCATAGCGCCCAGTCGCATCACTTTATGGCAAATAGATGGGGAAACAATGGAAACTGTGAGAGACTTTATTTTGGGGCGCTCCAAAATCACTGCAGATGGTGACTGCAGCCATGAAATTAAAAGACGCTTGCTCCTTGAAAGGAAAGCTAAGACTAGACAGCATATTAGAAAGCAGAGACATTACTTTGCTGACAAAGGTCCATCTAGTCAAAACTATGGTTTTTCCAGTACTCATGTTTAGATGTGAGAGCTGGAGTATAAAGAAAGCTGAGCGCTAAAGAGCTGAAACTTCTGAACTGTGGTGTTGGAGAAGACTCTTGAGAGTCCTTTGGACTGCAAGGAGATCCACCAGTCAATCCTAAAGGAAATCAATCTTGAATATTCATTAGAAGGAGTGATGCTGAAGCTGAAACTCTAATACTCTGGACACGTGATGGAAAGAGCCAACTCATTAGAAAAGACCCTGATGTTGGGAAAGACTGAAGGCAGGAGGAGAAGGGGACGACAGAGGATGGGATGGTTGAATGGCATCACTGACTCAAGGGATATGAACTTGAGTAGGCTCCAGGAGTGTGTGATGGACAGGGAGGCTTGGCATGCTTCGGTCCTTGGGTTCCAAAGAGCTGGATATGATTGAGCGACTGAACTGAACTGATATAAAGGCATATCATCCTCATGGAGAGAAATACTATACATTTCCTAGATTTCAGTTCTCCCCAGTCTGATCTTTAGATGTAAAGCAATTTCAATAATTTTTCACGGAACATGACATGCTTATGTTTATATAGAAGAGCACCCAGCTGTAACAGAGGAGACCTACCGGAAACAGAAAGTAGCGAGGCGCAGGGCTTGTCCTACTGTCGGCCCGATTCAAAGCCGCAGAGCAAGGAAGACAGTGCTTCGCCGGCGGGAGTACAGATAACAGCGTCTGTCAGTGAATCAGCAGAGAGCCCAGCATCGCAGCCCAAACTCAGATGCAGAACAGAGACTACAGATGGCAGATTTATCGCTGATTGTTTAGTGGAATAGTGAGTGATTTAACAAACGGTGCTTGACAGTCTGTTTTCCACATTGAAAGTGGACCTCTTTTTCGTCTTACTTGCAGAAGTTCATTCTGCATGGTTTAAAGTCTTAAATGTAAAAAGGCAGAGCTATACAACTTTTAAAAATACAAGTGACTATTTTGGGAGATGGCTCTCCTAAACAAAGACACCGAAAGCATAAAGTGGAAGGAAAAATGCGAGACCTATGACCTTATTGAAATTGAGAATTTATGTTTTGGCAAAAAAACAAAAAAACAAAACATCATTGAGGACCTGAAAAACTAGTCATGAAGAGGGAGAATAAAATCAGGAAATGGTTAGTATCAGCATTAAAGAAAACGCCTGTAATTGAATTTTAAAAAAAGGTTCAATGGACAAATTCTATATATTTCTCATACGCTATCTAAAATATTGCACAGATGAACTTATTTACAAAACAGAAACAGACTCCCGGAAGACAAAACTTATGGTCCCCAAAAGGGGAAAGGGGGTGTGGGGAGGGGTAAGTTAGGAGGTGGAGATGAACAGATACACACGCCTACATGTAAAATAAACAGAAGGCCCTCCTGTGTAACACAGGGAATGGAGTTCAGTATCCTGTAATGGACCATAGTGTAAAAGACATGAAAAAGTTATAGAAATACAATAAACGAAATCTTTGCTGTAAAGCAGAAACTAACTCAACGTTGTGGATCAACTTTCCTTCAATGAAAAGAAAAAGACTCAAAGTCCTTAGTGCTCCAGGAAATGCCATCTAAAACCAGGACATTCTTTTTTATTCCCTTCAGACTGGAAAAATGGTAAAATCTGACAGTATCAGGTGCTGGCTGGGATGCAAAGAGAGGGGAGGCTTCCTCCCGCAGGGGGCATATAAAGCTGCTTCAGCCGCTTCTGGAAAACAGTTCAGCAAATACTGTAAATACGAAGGTGAACCTTACCCAGAAATCCCCTTTCTAGTCTTATAGCTCACACACGAACACTCTCACACACGGGCATCACAAGATCTATAGCCCGTATTCAGACCTCAGCAGACAACTGTCCAAGTTCCCACGCCATTTCTCGCCTTTAATCTCACCAACGCCTCTAGCACCCAAAGGCGGTAGCTACAATAGCAGATTTTATTTTTAAGCCAGCCTCTGAGATTTTTGACGATGTTTGAAAGTTATAGAAGTTGACAGAAATGAATTAAACAAAGACCGAGGAACACAATTTGAGTCTTCCTACCTCTGTTCGGGAATGACTCTGGCCCCCTAACCTAACCCGGAGTTCCACAAGGACTGTGTGACCTTGGGGGACTTCTTTACCTCTCTGATCTACACTCTATTATGAAGATTTTTAAAAGAAAGGGGATAACGATACTGACCTTCATAGGGTGCTTTGGAAACACAGGGATGATGTATTCAGGCCAAAGCATTATCTGGCTTTTGCTTTTCTCTCGAATCACTAGCACCTCGGCTGGATTATAAATTGTGTAAGGGAGTGATTGTCCAGCTCCTATTACACTGTTAACCTTTGCATAGTGAAATATTTTTCAGATTTTGAAAGCATTTAAGCCAACCAGTTTCCCCTCTGCAAACACACACACACACACACCAGATTCCATTTATAAGTAGTTTTATGAGTGTGGTGGGTGGGAAAAAGAAAAAATACATGTTTACACTTGCTGTATATTTAACCTAGTTTAGGTTAGTGAAAACAAGATGAGTTTTAAAGTAAGACAAATCAGAAGTCCAGCTGGTCCCCATTTTCCCGTCTCTCTCGATTCCTAGATGGTTTAGTGGCTCAGTCATGCCCAACTCCATGACCCCATGGACTGCAGTCCGCCAGGCTCCTCTGTCCGTGGGATTTCCCAGGCAAGAGTACTGGAGTGGGTTGCCATTTCTTTCTCCTGGGGATCTTCCCCACCCGGTGTCTCTTGGGTCTCCGGCATTGGCAGGCGGGTTCTTCACCACTGAGCCTCAGGGAAGCCCCTGAGGAGCCGTTAGGAGCCTCAGTTACCTGAATATGAAAGAGGAGTTTCAGGGCCTCGCAGAGCTGATGCCCGGTGATAGCATATGCAGACTCCTTGCATAGAATAGAGCGCGGTGAATGCTACTTCCTCCTCCTCGGGTTCTGGGCTGGGACGGCTGGGACCCTGGAGACGTGTGGGTTTAGGTGGCAGAATGTGCTAATTCTATTTCCAAATGGGCTTCCTCCTCTGAGGCTTCTTTTCAGCTGGCAAAGTCCCCGCGGTGGGGACCGCTGACTGGGGCTCCTTTCTCACAGGCGTGCTAACTCTCGCCTTCATCCTGTCTTGCTTTTTCTGCCAGTCTGGTACTTGCTCTGGAAGGAGGCTGCCCCTCAACCCAGCCCCCAGCTCTCCCCGCCGGGCGCTCCCCAGGGTCTGCCTCCAGCTTCCGGCTCCCATCCCACCCGCCCTGCCAGTCCTTCCGCAGGCATCTGCTCAGGGCTGACCCTTCTCTCCCGGGCCCAGCTGCTGCTGCTGTTGCTGCCAAGTCGCTGCAGTCGTGACCCACTCTGTGCGACCCCATAGACGGCAGCCCATCAGGCTCCCCCGTCCCTGGGATTCTCCAGGCAAGAACACTGGAGTGGGTTGCCATTTCCTTCTCCAATGCACGAAAGTGAAAAGGGAAAGTGAAGTTGCTCAGTTGTGTCCGACTCCTAGCGACCCCATGGACTGCAGCCCACCAGGCTCCTCCGTCCGTGGGGTTTTCCAGGCAAGAGCAACGGAGTGGGGTGCTGTGGCCTTCTCCGCAGGTCCCACTGGTTCTTACTAATTAGATGACTGGGTCCTTGGAGCCTCCACTGTCATTAAAAGTCTGTGCTCTTGGTTGCCCTCAGTTTATGCTAGCTCTTTAAACTTTTGTGTGAGTTATCTATTCTATACACGCTGTTGTTTAATCACTAAGCCGTGTCTGCCTCTGTGCGACCCCATGACCTGTAGCCCACCAGGCTCCTCTGTCCATGGGATTCTCCAGGTAGGAACACTGAGTGGGCTGCCGTGCCCTCCTCCACTGGGCCGCGTTTTGTCAGAATTCTCCACTATGAGGCATCTGGGCAGCCCTGCACGGCATGCCTCATAGCTTCATTGAGTTACACAAGCCTTTCGCCATACTAAGGCTGTGATCCGTGAGGGGGACGCCTCCTGTGCTGCGGTCCATGGGGTGACAGTCGGACACGATTTAGTGACTGAACAGTGAGGCCAGCAACCAGGCCGCGTCCGCCTGCATTTATTTCCAGCATTCCCTCCTGGCAGAGAATTGGTTTGGGACTTCTTATATAATTTGTGCCAAAAGAAGATCCTCCGAACTAAGGTATATAGAGAGGAGCGTGGGGTGAGTGGTATTCTATACAGGCACGGAATAGATGACGGGGTAGAGTTCCCAGGCATGGGTTCTTTAGCACTTTCAAGCCTACAATCCTACCTCTTCGCCCTGATCAGTCTCTTGAGAGTTATTTCTTTTCATTCTCAGGTCTCCTTGTATACACAGCACCCACAGGGGGCCCTTCCCTCACTGTCTTCCTGACAACAGGCGATCTGAGTCCATGATAATGGCTGAAGAAAGGCCACTGTGGATTCTGTGGCTCCCGTTTTGGTGAAAGTTAAGGGTTACTGTTTGTCGACACTGCTGTTAAAATGCTCCTCGGCAGGTCTGGGTGGGGCTGGGTGGGGTTGGGAGCTCTAGCTTCTCCTTAGCTGCCCGTGGGGGCTGCTTTCCGATTTTGCCCACCCAGTCACTCCACAGGGACCCCTTGGGCCCCCATGGGAGTCAGGCGCTGGTCTGAGTGAGTAGAGAGACCCTGCGCCTTGCCTGTCTGCAGGGCTGCGGGAGGGGTCCTCTGGGCGGTGGGCAGGCTGGGGAGACCAACCAAGGAGGAGAACGTGGGGGTAGAAAGTAGAAGGGAGCGAGCACTCAGGGCCGGAGCAGCGGGCTGAGTCTCGAAAGCCCGGGAAATAATCAGTGACGAGGAGCAGAAAGAAGATCAGCAGACTGACTGGCTTCCTTTCCAGTCAGACACAAAACCATGGCCTCTAGGAAAAGGAGCCGCCCGGAGGCTGCCAGGGACGCGGGCATCGGGACTGTCAGAAAACCCGCCCTACGGCTCAGAAAGGAATTTCAGGGCCTCGCAGAGCTGATGCCCGGTGATAGCATATGCAGACTCCTTGCATAGAATAGAGCGCGGTGAATGCTACTTCCTCCTCCTCGGGTTCTGGGCTGGGACGGCTGGGACCCTGGAGACGTGTGGGTTTAGGTGGCAGAATGTGCTAATTCTATTTCCAAATGGGCTTCCTCCTCTGAGGCTTCTTTTCAGCTGGCAAAGTCCCCGCGGTGGGGACCGCTGACTGGGGCTCCTTTCTCACAGGCGTGCTAACCCTCGCCTTCATCCTGTCTTGCTTTTTCTGCCAGTCTGGTACTTGCTCTGGAAGGAGGCTGCCCCTCAACCCAGCCCCCAGCTCTCCCCGCCGGGCGCTCCCCAGGGTCTGCCTCCAGCTTCCGGCTCCCATCCCACCCGCCCTGCCAGTCCTTCCGCAGGCATCTGCTCAGGGCTGACCCTTCTCTCCCGGGCCCAGCTGCTGCTGCTGTTGCTGCCAAGTCGCTGCAGTCGTGACCCACTCTGTGCGACCCCATAGACGGCAGCCCATCAGGCTCCCCCGTCCCTGGGATTCTCCAGGCAAGAACACTGGAGTGGGTTGCCATTTCCTTCTCCAATGCACGAAAGTGAAAAGGGAAAGTGAAGTTGCTCAGTTGTGTCCGACTCCTAGCGACCCCATGGACTGCAGCCCACCAGGCTCCTCCGTCCGTGGGGTTTTCCAGGCAAGAGCAACGGAGTGGGGTGCTGTGGCCTTCTCCGCAGGTCCCACTGGTTCTTACTAATTAGATGACTGGGTCCTTGGAGCCTCCACTGTCATTAAAAGTCTGTGCTCTTGGTTGCCCTCAGTTTATGCTAGCTCTTTAAACTTTTGTGTGAGTTATCTATTCTATACACGCTGTTGTTTAATCACTAAGCCGTGTCTGCCTCTGTGCGACCCCATGACCTGTAGCCCACCAGGCTCCTCTGTCCATGGGATTCTCCAGGTAGGAACACTGAGTGGGCTGCCGTGCCCTCCTCCACTGGGCCGCGTTTTGTCAGAATTCTCCACTATGAGGCATCTGGGCAGCCCTGCACGGCATGCCTCATAGCTTCATTGAGTTACACAAGCCTTTCGCCATACTAAGGCTGTGATCCGTGAGGGGGACGCCTCCTGTGCTGCGGTCCATGGGGTGACAGTCGGACACGATTTAGTGACTGAACAGTGAGGCCAGCAACCAGGCCGCGTCCGCCTGCATTTATTTCCAGCATTCCCTCCTGGCAGAGAATTGGTTTGGGACTTCTTATATAATTTGTGCCAAAAGAAGATCCTCCGAACTAAGGTATATAGAGAGGAGCGTGGGGTGAGTGGTATTCTATACAGGCACGGAATAGATGACGGGGTAGAGTTCCCAGGCATGGGTTCTTTAGCACTTTCAAGCCTACAATCCTACCTCTTCGCCCTGACTAGTCTCTTGAGAGTTATTTCTTTTCATTCTCAGGTCTCCTTGTATACACAGCACCCACAGGGGGCCCTTCCCTCACTGTCTTCCTGACAACAGGCGATCTGAGTCCATGATAATGGCTGAAGAAAGGCCACTGTGGATTCTGTGGCTCCCGTTTTGGTGAAAGTTAAGGGTTACTGTTTGTCGACACTGCTGTTAAAATGCTCCTCGGCAGGTCTGGGTGGGGCTGGGGTGGGGTTGGGAGCTCTAGCTTCTCCTTAGCTGCCCGTGGGGGCTGCTTTCCGATTTTGCCCACCCAGTCACTCCACAGGGACCCCTTGGGCCCCCATGGGAGTCAGGCGCTGGTCTGAGTGAGTAGAGAGACCCTGCGCCTTGCCTGTCTGCAGGGCTGCGGGAGGGGTCCTCTGGGCGGTGGGCAGGCTGGGGAGACCAACCAAGGAGGAGAACGTGGGGGTAGAAAGTAGAAGGGAGCGAGCGCTCAGGGCCGGAGCAGCGGGCTGAGTCTCGAAAGCCCGGGAAATAATCAGTGACGAGGAGCAGAAAGAAGATCAGCAGACTGACTGGCTTCCTTTCCAGTCAGACACAAAACCATGGCCTCTAGGAAAAGGAGCCGCCCGGAGGCTGCCAGGGACGCGGGCATCGGGACTGTCAGAAAACCCGCCCTACGGCTCAGAAAGGAATCCTGCACCGGAGGCGATAAAAACCAAACGTGACGGGGGAAAAAAACTGACAGAAGGAAGTGGGGAAAGGTCTAAGGGACGAAACGGTGGGGAAACTGGGGACAGGCAAGAAATACGACGGGGAAGCACAGATACGCCTCGAGTAGGAGCGGGACTGGAATGGGGACCGCAACGCAGGGCAGAGCTGAGACCCCCAGCCCTCCGAGCAAAACCAGGAAACAGAGACTCTTCCCCGAGACAGCTGCGGACTCGAGGAGTGCAAACTCCAGAGCCCAGGACGGGCGACCCTCCGCGGACGGGACCACAGCTCAGCCACCTCCAGAGCCCCTCCTCGGCTGAGTCTGGAGGGGCCGGGCTTGTACCGAGCAAGCTCGGCATCCTGAGCTTCAGCCTCGCCGGACTTGTTTGTTTTGAGCGTGTGAACTCCCGTCAGGAAACTGCGCACTGTCATCCGTGGCAAACTCTGCAGGTACAGCCGGGATGGGCTTGGTCTTGAAGCACTTCCTCGGGCTAATAAGGCGGCTCCTCCCGGCAAAGGCCACACCCTCCCATGCAGTTTCTGGGAGAGACTTCTCCGAAGCTCAAAAACGGTAGCCTCACAGCCTGGGCTGCAGGGCTGGGTTAGCCAGGTCCAGGGCCAAGACGCTGTGCTGAGAAAAGTCTTTGAAAAACAAGTCTTGGCTCTTTTCCCCAAACCAGAGATGTCTCTGAACAACCCAATGGGCTTGGAAAACTTTCCATGTGAAGGAGTCTAAAGAATTGCATGGTACGATTTTAAAAGCCGTAACAAAACCCATCAGGCTTCTTTCAGTGGGATAGACATACCCCATTGGTGACAGAAAAGATACACTATCAAATGCCTCTAACATGCCGTCTGAAATTTAGGATGCAGATGCTATTGTTACATCTGCTTAACCAGAATGGAAGAAGAGCTCAGCACAAGAACAAAATGAAACAAAATTTGAAGCAAGCACTCACAGAGGCACAGCGGTTAGTGGTTGAGGTTTGCATCTTCACATAAACACACATACATTCAAGAGTGTACATGTGGTGCACATGCAGATAGGAACACACACAGACGTGTGTAGCGTATTCTTCAACAAGCACAATTATATAATCAAAAGTAAACTTATTTTCTCTCTGAAGAAGGAAGCTGGAGGGCATGGTGGGGGTCCCACCAAAACAGTCCCTGCTCCATCTGACCATCCTCCAGCCTATTAGGCACCATTGATACCTGCTCCCACAAGACAAATGGTTTTGTGGCTTGAGAGGGGGTTGGTCTGGGGGAACCTGCCTCTCTGGGAACTGAGGGGTGTGTGTGTGTGCATGTGTGTGTGTGTCTGTGATTTCTTGTAAAATGCTTCCTAAGTTATTTTGTTTGTTAGTCCAGTTACATTCTGAGCCCCAGCCATAAAGCCTTTACTTATTTTTTTCTGGAAAGAAGAGAATGATCTTGGGAAAGATGCGCCTGGGGAGCCTTGGCCCCCCTCCCCCCAAGGAAGCACCTTGTTATTAACTCAGAACTCTTTATAGCTGGCCCGGAGGAAGTTTTTGGCTGTAAACTGTCATGCACGGCAGCCTTCATTGAAAGGACCCCCGAGAGTGAAGACGCCGGTCCTGAGTACCAAGGAACGAAGATCCAGAAACCCCCGCCCAGAAACGAAAGGGAAAAACCTGGGCGCTGACCGTGCGGGGGACCTCCGCAGCTAGGCGCAGCCCTGCGCCCCATCTTCTCGGCCAGCCGCGCGCGGAGCCTTGGGCAGGGGATCCCGAAAACCGGCGTGCCTGCTGGAGAGAAGAAATGTCCCCGCGCACATTGGAGACCTAATATTCCCTTCTGCTGGGCTTTTCCCTCTTATTCGGCCGTGCATGCCGCTTTTGTAGAGCCGAACTGAAATCGGAACTACAGTTGGCGGGAGGGACCCGGGAAACCCGGGGGTCCTCACCAGAGCTTCCAGACTTTGGGAAAAATCAACCCCCAAGCGTCAGCGCCAAGAGAGCTCCCCGCCTCGGGAGTCAGGGAGCGACCTAAACTTCGCTCTCGAGCCAAGGTTTTGGAGAACCCTGCCCCAGAGACTGCCTGATATTCTTCCCACCACCTCACACCCACCCGCCGTATTCTAAGTACTCAGGCTCGACCAGTCCCAGGCAGCAGAGATCAGCTTCTTAACTTGTCCAAAAAGACACGCAAAGCCCCGCAAAGCCCCCAAAGCCCGTGGCCCAAGAAGTCGGGTGAAGGTGACTCAGCAGGGTCCGGGTGCCGCGAGCACATGAGGTCATTTCAGTGTCTCCTTCCAGAAGGAAACTGTCCCCCTCGGGCCAGCCCCTGGGCACTTCCTTGTTCCTAGACAACAAAGAAACAGAAACGAGACGGAGTCGAGGCGCGGGGCTACCCGACTCCCGGCCGGAGTTCGAGAGGGCTGGGACAGCGGGCGCGGGGTCGGCTGCGGTCCTTTCCGCGGTGCCCCCACGGTTCTCCACGGCGGAACGAGGCTGGCCCCGCGCCGGGCGGGGAAGGGTTAGCGCGGGGCGCAGAGCCCCCTTGCCAAGGCGCGGGGTTGTTCTGGATGGGGCGCCCCACCGACACGGGGCTTCTTCCAGAGAGCCTGAAGGTGGGGTGCGCGCGGAGCAGACGCGGGGGACCGAGGCTGCGGCCACGCTGGGCTCTTTCGAGCCGCGGGCTAGCGAGTCCGAGGCGCGCAGTTCGCGGCGCGCAGTCCGGGGCCCCACGGGGAGCGCCTGCTTCCTTCTTTGCTGGGCTCCCGCTTTAGGAGGAATGTTATTGTCTGAAGAGGCCCCATTGAACTATTTCCTGCCCATTGTCACCTTTCCTGCGCTCTCCTCTCGGTGCTCAAGGAAGGTAATAAACCATCCGGGCCCTGCCTCCCCGCCAGGCGCTCTGTCGCGCGCGCGCGAGGAGACGCGCCCGAAGCCCGCTCGCGGGGAAACCCTGGCCCTTCCCCTCCCGCTCCTACCTTCCGCGAAAGCAAAGACCAAACGCCACGGAAGTCGAGGAGGCTCTCGGGTTACACCCAGCGCACGCACAGACCTCGCCGTCAAAGTCCCGCTTTTATGGGGGGAAGCGAGAGAACATCCTGAAGGCCGGGGGTGGGGGTGCGTTTTACTGATTTCAGTCTATTTCCCTCTCCCGGCGCGAGGTGGACTGTGGGCAGAGACTCGGAGCGCGCGGTTTCCCTTTCCAGACCCGTGAGGGCTGCGGAGAACTGAGGGCGCCCGGTGGGCTGGTCCGTGGTCGAGGGTGTTGGTGGGGTCACCGGAAGCCCGAGGAACGTGTCAGGCCGGGCCGGGCCCGGTGGCAGCTGAGCCTTCGGAGAAGTGCGGAGACCAGCCGGACTCGGGCCAGGCCCTGCGCACGCCCTGAGGCCGGGCTGCGCGCGGCGGTCGAGGGCTCGGGCGGGCCCGAGAGCCGCGGTGGGACTGACATACCTGCGGGGTCCGGGACGCCCTCGGAGAGAGGGAGGGGGCCGCGCGCGCGCGCGAGAGAGAGTGGGGGAGCCTCGCGGGCCGCCGAGCAGCCCCTGGGCGAGGTGCGGGCCGGCCAGTCCGCGCCCGTCCCGTCCCCCACCTCCTCCCGGCCTTCGGGGCCCGCCCAGACGCTTTGATGGAGGTGCAAACATTTGGGGGAGGGCGGAGGTGTAGGGGCTGGGCCGGGGCTCTCCGGGTCCGGCTCCGGATTTACAAAAAGCCGGCGCGGGAGCCCATTGATGGCCCCCGTCTCCGCGGCCCGCCCGGCGGGTCTGATGTGGCCGCGCGCGGCCAATGGGCGGCGGCCCCGGCGCTTCAAAGGGCTCGCGGCCCAATCCGCCGAGCCCCCTGCGCCACGCTGCAGGCGCTATTTAGGCCGAGGGGCGATTTTCCTTCCCGGGAGACCTACTCTCGTCCCTCCTTGCGGGAGTTCAAGTGGAATCACCCCCTTCCCCGCCCCTCCTCTCCAGACCGCCGCCCTCCTCGCGGTCGGCGCGGGTCTGTGCCGTCGCGGGCCTGGGCACTTCTTAGATCTTCTCGGAAGAGCGGCCGTCCGCGGCGGAGAAGGTGGCGCTCGCGTAGCCAGTTTGGATCTGGGGGCGTCGGGGGGCGCGGGCCGGCGGGAGGATGACCTCCCCGGGCACCGACAGCCCGGGGAGGAGCCTGCAGTACCGCGTGGACCATCTGCTGAGCGCCGTGGAGAGCGAGCTGCAGGCGGGCAGCGAGAAGGGCGACCCCACGGAGCGCGAGCTGCGCGTGGGCCTGGAGGACAGCGAGCTGTGGCTGCGCTTCAAGGAGCTCACCAACGAGATGATCGTCACCAAGAACGGCAGGTGGGCACGCCGGCTCCCTGCCCCGCAACACCCTCGCCTAATCTTTCCGCTCATTTCCGCTTGGACTGGGAATGGACTCGTGTGGTCTCTCCCTCTCCCTCTCCCTCTGGGCCTTCTTCGCACAACTGTCACTTTCCTGGGGAGGACGGGGTGGCTCAGATAGTAAAGAAGCTGCCTGGTCTGCGGGAGACCCCGGTTCCGATTCCGGGAAGATCCCCTGGAGAAGGAAATGGCAACAGGCTCCAGTATCCTTGCCTGGAGAATTCTATGGACGCGGGAGTCTGGTGGGCTACAGTCCATGGGGTCCGATTGAGAAACTAACACAACCCTGGGGAGGGGAACTCCCCCGGAACTCGGGGTATCCATGCCTTGCCCACTCTTGCCCCCGGCCTGACCGTGTGCTGAGGCCTCTGCCAGGTCCTGACCGTCTGCCTCTGGGGGCTGAGGGATGAGGGATGGTGGAGTGGGCACATGGGGATCTAGGTGAGTCCTGGGAAGGAGCACTCTGTGTGTGGCCCCTTGTAAGTTCCAGGGGGAGCTTCCTGCCCCAAATGACAGATGCCCCTGCCTTGAGCCTTAAGATCCCATCCGGGGTCCTCCAGCTGCGCCCCTTCCTTTTCAGGAGGATGTTCCCGGTGCTGAAGGTGAACGTATCCGGCCTGGACCCCAACGCCATGTACTCCTTCCTGCTGGACTTCGTGGCAGCCGACAACCACCGCTGGAAATACGTGAATGGGGAGTGGGTGCCGGGGGGCAAGCCGGAGCCGCAGGCACCCAGCTGCGTCTACATCCACCCCGACTCCCCCAACTTCGGGGCACACTGGATGAAGGCACCCGTCTCCTTCAGCAAAGTCAAGCTCACCAACAAGCTCAATGGAGGGGGCCAGGTAGGTGTGAGGGGTGGGGGGTGGGGGCAGCTCTAGAAGGGGCCTGTGACCCTGCACCTTCTTGGGGCAGAGAGCTGGAAGGGCGCTGCTGGCCTGGAGGTGAAGTCTGCCGTCCTCAATTAAGCCCTCAGTGTTGTTTATAGTAAGCTGACGACAGTGACACCCGGGCCTGGAGAGCGAGCCGGCAGAGGGCGGGCAGTTCTCAAGCTTTGGGGGAACTTCTGCGTCCTAGCCTTCAGCTTCCCTGGGGTAGAGAAAACATGCGTGTCGAGGGTAAGTGCTGACTTCAGAGCTGAATGTGCCCCCGTACTGACTGCGTGGTCTGAACACACCTGCAAAGCTGTCCTTTTCTACAGATAGTCTTTCCTTGGGGAGTGTTTCTGAAAGCCGCAGGGGCGCTCAGGCATTCCAAGCTGTCTGCAGCTGCCCTGGAAGCTGTGGAACTTTGTTCTGCCAGGTCAAGCACGTCCTGACAGGCAGGCGTTGCCTCTGATCGCGTGCAGCGTCTCTCGTTCCTTTTCCGACCTAGTCGCCAGGGCAGCACCTGACGACGGGCAACCTACCACCTCCAACTTGCTCAGTCCCTCAGTCGTGTCCGCCTCTTTGTGACCCCAGGGACTGTAGCCCGCCAGGCTCCTCTGTCCATGGGATTTTCCAGGCAAGGACACAGGAATGGGGTGCCATTTCCTCCTCCAGGGGGTCTTCCCAGCCCAGGGGTCCCTCGTCTCCTGTGTGTCTTGCATCTATGTGACCCCAGGGACTGTAGCCCGCCAGGCTCCTCTGTCCATGGGATTTTCCAGGCAAGGACACAGGAATGGGGTGCCATTTCCTCCTCCAGGGGGTCTTCCCAGCCCAGGGGTCCCTCGTCTCCTGTGTGTCTTGCATCTCCTGCATTGCAGGCGATTCTTCATGCCCCGAATCAGCAGGGACGCCCCGGCGTCGGCAGTAAAGACATTTTCCTGTGAGCTGCAGGAGGTTCTGCGTCTACATCAGGACAAGTGGAAGGTCTGTCGTCTTTAACGGTGGGACTTTGAGGATCACAGTTCCTGTGCTTGTGTCTCTCTCAGATCATGTTGAACTCCTTACATAAGTATGAGCCTCGAATCCACATCGTGAGAGTTGGGGGTCCACAGCGTATGATCACCAGCCACTGCTTCCCGGAGACCCAGTTCATCGCGGTGACGGCTTACCAAAACGAGGAGGTGAGGCACCGGCAGCCAGCAGGCCTGTGTGCATGTGATGAGTGTCCTGTAGAGTCTAAAGTTTAGACGGGTGATTAATGCCTTTTCAAATAATTTCCCGTAACAGTACATACCAAACAGGACAGGAGGAAAGTTTTAAAATAAGTACTTATTCCAGCACTTTTCCCTTTAGGTTTCCCTAAAAGTGTCTAAATCTAGAAGCATCCACTAAATGCTCAAATTGAAAAGATGAATCAAACATTCAGGTTCAGGACTGTAAGATTTCTTGAGAACAAGACAGAGAGAGAGAGAGAGGTGTCTCCTTACTCTGAAAACCCTCCTGAAAGGGCACCCCTCCAAGCCTGTGCTGTAGTGCCTGTGAATCTGTGTCTACGCCTGACCCCAAAGGACAGACAGTAGGTGATGAGCTGGTCAGGCCGTGGGTGTTGACCACCACCCAGACTAGGGGTCACTCTCCCTAAGCGGACCAGCGTTATGGTTTAAGCCACGTTTGTTAGACTGATGCACACAGAATATTGTCAGTAGTGAAGAAGTGAAATGAAAGTCACTCAGTCGTGTCCGACTCTTGGGACCCCATGGACTACGCAGTCTAGGCCCGAATACTGGAGGGGGCGGCCTTTCCCTTCTCCAGGGCATCTTCCCAACCCAGAGATTGAACCCAGGCTTCCCACATAGTGGGCAGATTCTTTACCAGCTGAACCACAAGGGAAGCCCTTGTCAGGAGTAGGTTAAATTTATTATTGTGAATTCCACTCAGGAAACCAGCATTGAAAAGCTTTACATAAATGTGCTGTTCTTTATGAAATTTTATAATTACTCGGCTACTTCAGATTCAAATAGGAAAATATACCTGGAAAGAAGTCTGATTATATTTGAATATTTAAAGAGGGTATTGGTCGTGGCCTGATTTCTTGGTGCCTAATTAAGTCCTCTGACTAAGGAGCAGATACTAGTAGATGCAACTTCTTGTTTTTCAGATCACAGCTCTTAAAATTAAATACAATCCATTTGCAAAAGCTTTCCTCGATGCAAAGGAAAGGTGAGAGGATGCTAACGGTGCCCCTTGGGTGAGGAAGTGTGCAGAGTGATGAGCTACTGTTGCAGATCCTGTCTCCTGAATGTTCTCCTTGACCGTTCCATACGCTTTCTTGACAGAAGCGATCACAAAGATCTGATGGAAGAAGCAGGAGCCAGCCAGCAGCCTGGGCATAGCCCATGTACGGTTTGTTGCACTCTGCCCAGGCGGACTTGTCTCAGGAACTAGCCTGTCTGGGGCAGGGGGCTGGGGATGGAGCAGACAGAACTTCTGGGTGCCCTTGGGGCCACACCGCTCTTGGCTGTGCAAGGCAGGGGCCCTGCATGTTGATGTTGTTCCTCCTGGTCCCCAGCCTCTGCTCCACCTGGGGCTTCCGGATGCCCCCCACCCCTCTGCCAGCTCACGGGATTCCTGACCGAGGAGCCTGGGTTCTTTTGCTTTGAGGCCACTCCAGAGGCTTCCTAGGTGACATGATGGTAAACAGTCTGCCTGCCAGTGCAGGAGACGAAGGAGACACAAGTTCAATCCCTGGGTCGGGAAGATCCCCTGGAGGAGGAAATGGCAACCCACTCCAGTATTCTTGCCTGGGGAATCCCGTGGACAGAGAAGCCTGGAGGGCTACAAGTCCATGGAATCACAGAGTCCATGGACACGACCGAGGACTGAGCACACACCAGGCGGCTCCAGCCAGGGCTCGGATGGGTTGCTGAGACCCTGTGGGTGTTCAGACTGTGCTGTGTTGGGCAGGAGAAGAGCTTGGCTCTCGCCCACTCTGAGACAGTCTGTCTTTTTGTTAATGGCTGAGAACAGAAGGACCATCTTTGGGACGGTGCTTCTGATCACGTGCAGCTCTCCTCCAGCTTGCTTTGGGGCTGGGAATGGCCTGCCCGGTCCTGCTGGAGACAGCGGCTCGCAGGATGGGCAAGTCTGATTTCAGTCCAGCCTCCTTCAGGAGGTAGTGAGGTGGTCAGCGGAGTGATGCAGGTCTACAGCGGAGTCTATCGGGAAAAGGCTTTGTCCACCCATCCAGGCAGGGCGGGGACTCAGAGGTGAGAAACTGGAAACGGTTGGGAGAGAAAAGTTACTGCCGGCTGCTCACTTCTAAGTCTGGGCGGAACCAGAGCGGCGGCTTCCTCAAAGAACCGTTTCCCCTTTCTTTCTCTGTCCTTTCTGTCTTTCTCCCTCCCTCCCTCCCTCCTTCCTTATCCTTCATGGAATACTTTAACAAACAGCTCTCCCGAGTGGCTCACGGCTGCCACCTCACAGAGCAGAATATGAACAACCGCTCTGGCCACCGCCTGGCCGAGCTCTGTGGCCACTGGCTGGACCCGCCTCTCCGCGCAGCGCTGTCTGCAGTTAGAGTCTGGGACTTGGAGCCTGAGTTCTTGTCCTCCTGGTGGTTGCTTTTCTGAATTTTTCTTAAAAGAGGAAAATAAAGGGAATAGAGAAGAAACGGGAGGGCAGGGCAGTACTGGAATGATTCTCTGATCGACCTGTAAGGTGGGAAAGGGTGAGCCAAACGCAGAAGAAAAGTGAGAACACGGGTGCCCGTGCGGGCAGGACGATCCTCGCGTGACGGTGTGGTCTGCAGCGGGGAGGGAACGGGGAGAAGTGGGGCAGGGCTCTCCCCGAGCGTCCTGAGTCTGAATTTTGTCTGTTTTAACATTTATTCACGCTCAGTAGTTTGGCCTTGAAAACTGACCTGCCTGGAGGGACAGAACATTGCGGGGGATATTCTGGGAGGATCCTGGGAGGGGGCGCGGTTTGAGGAAGCCGCAGGGCTGGCCGAGGTTGGGGTCAGTCTCCCAGGTTCTCGGGTGCCCTGCCCGTCTGGACGCCTTGGCCCTTCTCTGGCCGCACGGGTGATGCCCACGATTCCTGAAGCCTGGTCAGGCCCTCGGTGTCCACAGACCCTGAGGAGGAGACCAGCCGCTCCCTGGCCTCTGCCCTGCTGTCCATTAGCTTCGTTTCCGGCCACGTGGCTCGTGGGGTTTTAGTTTCCCGACCAGGGCCTGAACCAGGGCCCTCGGCAGTGAGAGCTCAGAGTCCTGGCCCTGGACCGCAGGGAAGCCCCGTCTTGCCCGTTCGATGACGGGAGGGAGGCCGAGCGGGGTCCGCAGCCTGCTTCTCTCACAGCAGGGGGCTGGCTGATCCCCGGAACCAGTAGCCTGTGTCCGCCCGCCACCCCCCACCCCCAGTTCGGAGGCCCCCTCTCGCGCCCCTCCACGCACGGCTGCGAAAGGTTCTCGGCCCTGAGGAGCCACCGGCCAGCCCCCTACCCCAGCCCGTACGCGCATCGCAACAGCTCTCCAAGTAAGTCCCAGCGGAAGGCGGCCGGGTTGGGAGGCTGGGAAGACTTCTGGGAAGGGAGCGGGCTCTTGACTGGCTCAAGAGGGCCCTTCTTTCATGCCCACATCGCTGCTGGCTCAACCACAGAGCCCTCCAGGCCAGGGGCTTCAGGGCTGAATGTGGCTGCTACCCTGTGAGCCTCTTGACTTTGGGACCCTGGGCCCAGGTTTGCATATTTTGTGAACCCTGTAAGGTGATGATGCCGGGCCAGCCAGGCATGAAGATTACTAGCTTGATGGACGCAATTGCGTTTCTCCAAGTATGAGGCCAGGGTCAGTGGCTCCAGCATCATCTGAAAACTCCCCAGACCCACAGAATCAGACGCTCTGGTGGTCCAGCACTTTGCAGTTTAACATGCCCCTAGGGGATACAGGCTTATCCTGCCGCTAGGTGCAGGCTTGAGAGGTGTGAACACTGGGCCAGACCAAGAAGACCCCTGGACCTAATTCCCTCTAACACCACGGATGTCCCAGACTTCATTTTGTCTGGCTCTGAAAGGAGGAAAAAAGCAAATGAACGCCATAAAACAATTAAGCAATTAAAGCTGATTTGAAATGAAAGAAGCTTATTTGGGAAGGAAAGAGCAGTCCAGCTAGAGGCTAGATCATGTTTTAAATTTGGCCTGGTGTAACTGGTTTTCAAAGCCCTTTTAATTCTTAAGCGATAATCCTTTTGCAGAAGAGACAGGTAAAAATCACATTGATTTTTCAGTATAATTAATTCTTAGTGGTGTGACTGTGTAAGAGTCCATTTCTACAGCATAGCTATTGATCTAATGATGAAGAAAAAGCCTGGGTGCTGGATACGTTCCAGTATGTGCGTTCGAGAGTGCGTATTGGCCTCTGAGGACCGATTAAGCAGGAGCTGATGCAGCTCCAGCTGCCGGTAGCATATCAGTATGCTCTGTCGCTCCTGGAAGCCCCCGTCAGTAAGGACAGTGTCTTGCACCTGCAGCCTATCCCGACAGCTCATCTGCATGCCTGTCCATGCTCCAGCCCCACGACAACTGGGCCAGCCTTGGGATGCCTGCCCACACCAGCATGCTGCCCATGGGTCCGAGCGCTGGTCCTCCTGCTGGCTCCAGGTAACGCACGTCTGGGGAGTGATGCAAGGTGTCGCGGGGACGGGAGTGCCTGTGACGTCCTCCCATCCCCTCCGTCAGCCTGCGTCCTGCTCTTCACTTACGGGTGACGGGTTTTTATTGGTAATCTGACCACTAGCCAGCTGTGTCCGGGACCCCAGGTTACATGACTGCCGTGATTCCTGCTTCAGCCTGTCCTCTGGGGGTTCAGTGGCGCTTTCAGGGAGGGTGGAGCTGGAATCTCATGGAAGGGAGCAGGGACCCTCTCCTGGCTCTGCTGTTTACTGGTTCATGTGATGGACAAGCCTCCTGAGCGTTGCTTCTTCAAGAAAAGGGCACCGTTAACCCCAGCCTCAGCCCATCTCCACAGACTTGTAGGTGTACAGGATTGTGGGGTCAGTAGGTGAATCTTGAAGACAAGTTCCCAGAACCTCTTTTGACAGGCGCTATCAAATTAAGGAAATACATTTGTTGGAACTCTGTGGATATAGAATCAGTGTGTTGCTTCACATACTTGCTAGGTAACTTGAAAAGAATGATGACTATTTTATTATTAACTTGAAAATTGTATAGAGGGAGGTTGGCTTCAAAAAATCAAGCTGGTCGGTCAGTGTACTGTGTTTCTTCATAGGATTATTATAACACTAAAATGACAAAGCGAGAGCCCTGTCCACGTTTTCTGAGGAGGAAATGAGTCAACGGTATTAAATGATCGAACAGGTTGGCTCAGAGCAGAGTGAGTCTATGGACCAGGCCCTTGGCCTCAGAAACAGCGCAGCTTCTGTGTGGGTGCTTGCTCAGCTTTGCCCGATTCTTTGCAACCCCGTGGACTGTACAGAATCTCAGCGTTTGCCTAAGGTCTTAATTCTTTATGTTTAGGAAGCAATTCCTTTAAAGTTGGAATCTAATGTCTACTCTTAAAGATAGAGCGAGCAGTACAGAACCAGGAAGCCTTTCCAGGGCTCCGAGGTCACCTAGAGGACGGCGGTGAGTCAGATGGCCTGCAGGTTCCAGCGGGGTCCCCCTGAGGACATCGGTGCACCTCGGAGCCTTGTTGCCTTTCACCTGTAAAATGGGGAGAGTCCCCTGCCTCACTCCATCATGCCTGTGTGCAAGGCCACAGGCATCTGAAGTCTAGGACGTGGCCTGGTCAACCGCATAGCCCACCACAGCCTAAGCCCCCCTTGTTCATTTATGGAATATTGATTCTGCTAGAAGAGAGGGACATTTTCCAGAAGCAAAATGTCAGCCTGGTGTAGTGTTGGTCAGACCTGTGTTCTCAGACAGGGGAGGGCTAACGTCCGTTTCCAGTTCCTTCCTTCAGGGATGGGGAAGCAGAGCCTTGAAGGTGGGCTCGGGGCCAGGCTCAGCTGGCGAAGTGGGTTAACGGGGGTTTGCTTCCAGGTCTGAGTCCTGGGGCCCTTCCTTCTCCCGGGCGCCATGCTGACACGTGGTGCCCACAGGGAGTCATCGGAGGATGCCCTCCACCACCCGTGTTTGTCTCCCTCGAGGGAATGACTAGCTTTTTAAAAAAAAGCTTTTTAAAAAAGATTCCTAATTCTTCTGGCTGTACTAGGCCTTCACTCCACACGGACTCGTGGCGAGTGGGGGCTTCTCGTTTCGATGCCCAGCCTTCTTGTTGCAGCGCCTGATTCTGTGGCTGAGCTCGGGCTCCAGGGCGTGTGGGCTTCCGGAGCTTCGGCTCCCGGGCTCTGCAGAGCAAGGCTCAGTGGCTGTGGCTTGTGGGCTGGTTGTTCTGGGGCACATGGGATCTTCCCAGACCGGAGATTAAACCCGTGGCCCCTGCCCTGGCACGTGGATTCTTACCAGGACCACCGAGGAGCCCAGGAGTTACTAGTCAACACAGATGCATCCGCACGTCCTCTGAAACATCGGACTCGTGCGTCTGAGAACTTGGATTCTCAGCTTGAGCACAAGCTGGAGTCTTTGGAGCGGGAGCTAATAGAGCATGTCGAGGCGTTTTTAATGATTTTGTTTCTTGTGGGCAGATGAGACGTGACCTCTATCCGTGTCCGAGTGTGATTTAATCACACAGAGGAAATGAGCCATTTATGCCCCGGCCGTCTGGGGTGGGGTTGGCGGGGGTGTCTTTCCCCCTCCTGGAGCGCCTGCCCAGGTCTCTGACCTGTCTGTCTCCCCACTTTTCCGTTTCAGCCAGTACCCCAGCCTGTGGTCCGTGAGCAGCGGTGCCGTCGCCCCGGGCGCCCAGGCGGCGGGTGTGCCCAGTGGGCTGGGAGCCCAGTTCTTCCGAGGCTCCTCTGCCCACTCCGCCCCCCTCACCCACCCGGCCTCGGCGGCGTCCTCATCGGGGTCCCCACTGTACGAGGGGGCCGCCACGGCCACAGACGTTGCCGACACCCAGTACGACGCCTCGGCCCAGGCCCGCCTCCTGGCCTCGTGGACGGCCGTGTCGCCCCCGTCCATGTGAGCCGGAGCCCGTGCCTGAAAGGAGGCCGCGACCGCAAGTGTTTGAGCGGCAGTGTCATGGGGCGTGGGAAGGGGGTCAGGCCTAACCGCCCTTCAAAGCAAAGAGGAAGAAGGTTCATGCTCTGTTACGTATCAAGGGTCCCACCGCCAGCGCTGTGCTCCGTCCTCCGTGGTGGCTGTGCGTCCTGGGTCCTTTCTGTGCTGCGGGTGAATGCAGGTGGGAAGCAAGGCAGGGGCCTCCCTCGCCAGGACCCGCAGTAACAGTGAGCGGCCAGCATCCAGAAGCCGCGTTTCCCTTACATACAGCCCGGAGGTGCCTCCGGCGCATCAGGCTTTGTAACTCTGTCATACTCTGGGGAGATAAAAAGCGCACGCTTCCAGTTCTCCCTGTTGCTTTCCAGTAGCTTCCAGGTCCTTTTGGGACCCCTGTGTCCAGGGTCCTAGTCGGAGCCCAGCTGAGACAGAATCGAGCCACTCTTGGGGGACAGCAGATGGTCACTGAAACAACGGTGTCCAGCTCTGCCTGCTAGAATGTTTACTTTTGAGCATAGGTAGCTGATCTCTTGTACTGTTAAACCTACAACTGTTTATGTTTTTCTTTTGACAAACTAGCCAAAGACAATCAGCAGAAAGTATTTTCTGCAAAATAAAGGCAATGTGCAAAATTCGATTGATCTAGTTATTATTTAAAACCCTTCTTCTTTCAGAATGAGACCTTTCTCCTGCTTACGACTGTCCTGGAGGAGCTTTTCGGTCTGTGATGGACTTGAACATTTTATCCAATCAGTGGCAGGACGGAAAGTGAAATGTTCATATATTTATTTACTCAGTAGATAGACAACGTTGCCACAAAAATGCAAATGATGTTAAATGATTTTCAGGAGAGCCAGAGCTGAGGGGTGAATGTGGATACTGACAGGATGCAGAATGTAATGATGCCATGAAGATCAAATGGGATGTTCACTCCATTCAAGCAAAAATACATGGAGTGAACTGGCAAAAGGTTGCAGTTGATAGGTGCCAGGTGTAGCCACCAGTCATTGGAACAATAAGGCATTTGTTAGCATCTTCCTTGCTAGGAGGGTTTCCCAGCGGGGGGTCAGAACCACACCTGCGCTAGATCGGGGCAATTTCTCCACCTAGTGGCTGAAGCCTGACTTTAATCCCAGTTGTTCAAGCTCGATGCTCTGAGCCTCCGTGTCTACGAGTGTGAACCTAGAACTGAAGCGTGAAGGGCCGCACTTGGTGTGTCTGTGCCTGCTCTCCAGCCAGGCCATGCTTCTTGTAAACTATTTGCCACTTGAAAGTTTTTCTTGGTTTTACTCCTGTGTGTGTGTGTGTGAGTTGCCTGCTTGTGTCTGAGTCTTTGTGACGCCATGGACAGCAGCCCGCCAGGCATCTCTGTTCATGGGATTCTCCAGGCAAGAATACTGGGGTGGGTTGCCATTCTCTTCTTCAGGGGATCTTTCCCACCCAGGGTTTGAACCCAGGTCTCCCGCATCGCAGGCAGATTCTTTACTTTCTGAGCCACCAGGGAAGCTGGTTTTATTCCTACTAGGTTTTAATGCAACTCCTGTAGAAATACAGATGAGAAGATCTGATATTATATAAAGATATAAAGGGCCTTCCTGGGTAGCTCAGCTGGTAAAGAATCTGCCCACAGTGGAGGAGACTGGGGTCAGTTCTTGGCTCGAGAAGATCCCCTGGAGAAGGAAATAGCAGCCCACTTACGTATTCCTGCCTGGAGAATCTCATGGGCAGAGGAGCCTGGCGGGCCACAGTCCATGGCACCGCAAGAGTCCGCCATGCCTTAGTGACTAAACACTAAGATATAGAAGTGCTGGAAAAATATTTTAAAATGAACCACTGCCCAAGTGGGACTGGGAAGTAAACCGGCCCCAGACGGGAGGTCTGCAGGAGAAGAGTGAGGCGGGGAGGGAGGCGGCGGGATGGGGCGGGATGGGGCTTCCCGGAACACGGCACCTGACTGCTGTCTGCAGGCTGGGGCCGTCCCGGCACCTGCCCCGTCCCAGGCCTTCAGGAGTGTTCGTGAGCGATGATCGAGCTGCTGGGGAAGAAGGGCACGCGTGTCCAGTGAGACTCAGGTGCTCTGGGTCGCTGGGGCACCGCCAGGAACAGGGCCCTGCCCCCTCTGGGGGCTGCGGGGAGACGGGGCCTCCACTCTGGGCTTTGACATGCTGGAGTTTCTGAAGGTGACCTGGAGAGCAAATTCAGGGAGTTAATATTTTAATAAATCCAACAGCTCCTTTTGGCTATGTCGCGGGGCAGTGGCAGCCAAAAAGAGCAAGGAGCCTGCAATTTTGGTACAAAAGACCTGGATAGGACGGTTCATTCTGGTTCCTTGCTGTGGGAACCTCGGGAAAGTTAGCTATGCTTCTAGAAGCTGAAGCTCCTTATCTGTCCAGATGCAGAAAGAAAAAACCTGGGTGCTGTCAAAATAAATCTGTGGACCTCCCGCCCGGTCCAGTGGTCAAGTGCTTTCACTGCAGGGCACGTGGGTTCAATCCCTGGTCCATGAACTGAGATCCCCAAAGTGAAAGGACATAGAAATAAAGTCAAAATGCATCTGTTTTACCCAGAAAACACACTTTTCGGGAGCACAGTCTGTCCCACTGGCCAATTGAAAAATGCTGTGGACTCTATCAGGAAGAAGACACCTAACCTAGAAGATGTCAGGAAATTTGATCAACAGTGTACCAAGAGAAGGGACTGCGTCACAGGAGGAAAGAGGCCCCCAGGAAAGGAGACGTAAGGGCCTGTGAAGAGGGCTTGGCTCTGCTGGGAGGGGAGCTGCTTCTGAGCCCGGCTGGTCACAGACAGGAAAGGACAGCTCACTCCGCTTCCCTCCGGCCCTGCACTGCAACCGGTAATTGCTGTCCACCTCTGATGGACAGAGGACCTCTGTTAGCAAACATTCCTCTTCTTAAAATTTGGCTCTAAAACCAGGAGGGAGAAAGCATCGCAATCTCAAAGACACTAATGCGAGTAGTAAAGTGAAGTCGCTCAGTCATGTCCGACTCAGCAACCCTGTGGACCGTAGCCCACCAGACTCCTCTGTCCACGGGGTTTTCCAGGCAGGAGCACTGGAGTGGGTTGTCATTTCCTCCCTGAGAAACCGTAAATACTGGTAAAGCAAAACAAAGCCTGCAGTGGACCCTTCCACGTGGGAAGACGAGATGTCCCGGGGTGAGGGGGTGCGGGGGCCGGGACACGGGACCCCCGCAGCACAGGGACTGCAAAGGCATGTCCGTGGCCGTGTTCACGGCAGAGCCTCCCGCGGGTAAAAGCTGGAGTGGACCCCTGCTTCCTGACCCTCACTCCCGGCCTCCTTGCTCCTAAAGCTGCTCCGTTTGAGAAGGAGCAGCCCCATCCCTATTGCCCTCTCTCCACTTGAAAGAAAGGTTTACTGCTGACTCACCCAGCTCTTCATTGACTCAGGTGTAAAATCCCCCGGACATCAAAGCGCAAGACAGTCGTTCCACCCTCAGGCCTCATAAAGGCCCCCAGATTCTCCTCCCAACAGACCCCGTGAAGAATCCGCATGGTGGAGGTGCTGGCTTCCCACACTCCAGCGCACCTCACCTGCTTCCAGCCGGCCTGGGGGAGCTCGCCCATCTGACTCGCAGTTTGTAAACTCTAAAGAAATTTGCTATTATTAGTTTTTATTCTGGATGGGCCTTGTAGCATGCCGGAACTTGGTTCCCCGACAGGGACCTCAAGCCTGTGCCCGCTGCAGTGGAAGGGAAGGTTGTAACTACTGGACCGCCAGGGAAGCCTCCTGACTCCCAGTTTTAAATTCTCTGGAGACGATAGCTGTACAGTTTGGGGTGCTTAGTATGTGCCTGTCAGTGTTCTCAGAGGCTTCCCTCATAGTTCAGTTGGTAAAAGGATTTGCCTGCAATGCAGGACACCCAGGTTTGATTCCTGCGTTGGGAAGATCCTCTGGAGAAGTCATTCAATTGTGTCGGACTCTTTGCGACCCCATGGATTGCAGCCCAGCAGACTCCTCTGTCCATGGGATTCTCCAGGCAAGAATACTGGAGCGGGTTACCATTTCCTCCTCCAAGAGTCGGGCACGACTTACCACCGAAACCACCCCCACTGTCTAGGTACATTGCGTGTGTCTCTGACCTCCTACGAAACCTCTTCTCATTTCATAGAAAGCAGATGGAGAGCAGAGGTGTGGACTGGCCTGTCCCAGGTCACATAGGCGGTGGGCGGAGGGGTGGGAGAGACAGCCAGGGGATCTGCGTGCAGAGCCACCGATGAAACAGGTCGGGTGCCTTCCATGGTGCAGCCACGTGGGAGGCTGAGGGAGGCACCGAGCACCCTGGTGGTTCCAGGAGGAGCTCTGTTGCGCTGTTAGAATATCGAGGCATCTGATAACGGTACGACCGTATCCAGTGGAGACACGGCTTAACCCCACCTCATGGGGACCCGTGGCTGGCTGGATGCTGGGGCGAGGAGGGGGCTTGAGGACGGGGTGCTTTCTACACTGGTTTAAAACTAACTGGCTGTTCAAGTGTGGGTCTATTCCTGACTATTCTGTTTCATTGACCTGTCTTCCTGTCTTTATTTCAGCCTTGCTTTATAATAATGCTTGAATTTAAGGAATGAAACTCTCCAACTTCACTCTTCTTGATCACTTTAATATACGTTGCTGCTGTTGTTAAGTCAGTAAGTCGTGTCCGACTCTTTCTGACCGTATGGACTGTAGCCGACTAGATTTCCCTGTCCATGGGGTTTCCCAGGCAAGAGTACTGGAGCGGGTTGCCATTTCCTTCTCCAGGGAATCTTCCCAACCCAGGGACCAAAGCCATGTCTCCGGCATTGGGGTTGGATTCTTTACCACTGAGCCACCTGGGAGTCTGTAATAGGTCTATGCCCCCAAATTATTATTATTTTTGGTTTAAATGATCAGTGTATGATGTGATATTTACCCTTTCTGGTAATCTGCATCATCTCCTTCAGATCTGGAGTTCCATCTGGGAAATTTCTATCAGTAATTCTCATAGGATGGGTTTGCTGGAGATGAATCCTTTCAGGTTTTTCAATGACCATCTTTATTTCACTTTCAACTTTGAGTACTATTTTCACCAGGAGTAGGATTCTCGCTTGCTGGCTTATTTATATCCTGCGGGTGTGTCTCGGCCATCCCCCAGCCGGCCAACCGCCCTGGTCGCTGGTGAGAAGTCAGACGCCGCCCACAGCGCCACCGCCCGGTGCTCTGCCTTCATCTCTGCACACGGCTTTCCCGGTGCTTTTAACATCTGTCACGTTTCTTTTGTTCTCAGCAGTTTTACCATGATGCTCCTAAATGTACTTATTCGTGTATTTTTTGCAGTAATCCCGCTGGAGTTTGCTGAGACTGTTGTATCTGCGAGTTAGTGTTTTTTGCCAGTTTGAGCATGTTCTTAGCTGCTGTGTCTTCACAGGTTTTCTCTGTGGCGTTATGTCTCTCCTCTTCTTCTAGGACTCCAGTCATTTGCGTGTTGATGTTTGACTTTTTGATCTCATGCCACAAATTTTGTGGGCTCCTGACTGATTTTTGCTTCTACTTTTTTTTTTCCTTTTTATTCAGTTTGGACTCTTTTCATTGATCTGCCTTCAATTCACTGTGTCTTTCCTTTGCAACATCCAGTCTACTATTAAACCTATCAGTGTGTGTACATGCTCAATTGCTCAGTCATGTCTGACTCTTGGCCACCCTATGAACTGTAGCCCATCAGGCTCCTCTGTCCATGGGATTCTCCAGGCAAGAACACTGAAGTGGTTGCCATTTCATCCTTCAGCAAATCTTCCCAACCCAGTGACAGAACCTGTGTCTCCTGCATTCATGGGTGGACTGGGCCACCTGGGAAGCCTATCTAAGGGTTTATTTATCACTAGTAAGTTTTATTTCTAACATTTAGCATTTGAGAAATTGGTCCTAATTTCTAGAGTTCTATCTGCTGACTTTAGCTGTCTCTTTACAGAAGCTATCTTTTTCTTTTTTAAAGACTTTTTATTTTGTATTGGGTTGTAGCTGATTGACAAATAGTGTTGTAATAGTTTCGGGTGAATGTGAACAGTGAAGGGACAAAGCCATATATACACATATCCATTCTCCCAGACAGTCCTCCCGTTCAGGCTCCCACATAACACTGAGCAGAGGTCCATGGGTACACAGAAGTCTTTTCCCACAGTACACTTTCCACTTTTAACATAGCCATTTGAAAGTCTCTGACTCTTCAAAACTATTTAAAACTGAGCTTACTGATGATTCCTTTTTTTAAACATGATTTTCTTTTCCTACTGTTTCATATGTCTTGTAATTTTTGATTTTCTGTTGGGTATTTTTGTAGAAAAGAATAGTAGAGACTAAGGTATATGATCAGTGATCAGTGCAAAGAAATAGAGGAAAACAATAGAATGGGAAAGACTAGAGATCTCTAGTGGCAAGAATACACAGAAGAACTGTACAAAAAAGATCTTCAAGACCCAGATAATCATGATGATGTGATCACTCATCTAGAGCCAGACATCTTGGAATGTGAAGTCAAGTGGGCCTTAGAAAGCATCACAAGAACAAAGCTAGTGGAGGTGATGGAATTCCAGTTGAGCTGTTGCAAATCCTGAAAGATGATGCTGTGAAAGTGCTGCACTCAATATGCCAGAGAATTTGGAAAACTCAGCAGTGGCCACAGGACTGGAAAAGGTCACTGTTCATTCCAATCCCAAAGAAAGACAATGCCAAATAATGCTCAAACTACCGCACAATTGCACTCATCTCACATGCTAGTAAAGTAATGCTCAAAATTCCCCAAGCCAGGCTTCAACAATACATGAACCGTGAACTTCCAGATGTTCAAGCTGGTTTTAGAAAAGACAGAAGAACCAGAGATCAAATTTCTAGCATCCATTGGATCATCGAAAAAGGAAGAGAGTTCCAGAAAAACATCTATTTCTCCTTTCTTGACTATGCCAAAGCCTTTGACTGTGTGGATCACAATAAACTGTGGACAATTCTGAAAGAGATGGGAATACCAAACCACCTAACCTGCCTCTTGAAAAATCTGTATGCAGGTCAGGAAGCAACAGTTAGAACTGGACATGAAACTACAGACTGGTTCCAAATAGGGAAAGTACATCAAGGCTGTATATTGTTACCCTGAGTATTTAACTTACATGCAGAGTACATCATGTGAAATGTTGGGCTGGATGAAGCACAAGCTGGACTCAAGATTGCCGGGAGAAGTATCAATAACCTCAGATATGCAGATGACACCACCCTTATGGCAGAAAGTGAAGAACTAAAGAGCCTCTTGATAAAAGTGAAAGAGGAGAGTAAAAAGTTGGTTTAAAGCTCAACATTAGAAAACGAAGATCATGGCATCTGGGCCCATCCCTTCATGGCAAATAGATGGAGAAACAGTGGCTGGCTTTATTTTTTTGGGCTCCAAAATCACTGCAGATGGTGACTGCAGCCATGAAATTAAAAGGCATTTGATCCTTGGAAGAAAAGTTATGACCAACCTAGACAGCATATTAAAAAGCCAGCTAAGGTCCATCTAGTCAAGGCTATGGTTTTTCCAGTAGTCATGTATGGATGTGAGAGTTGGACTATAAAGAAGGCTGAACAGTGAAAAATTAACGCATTTGAATTGTGGTGTTGGAGAAGACTCTTGAGAATCCCTTAGACTGCAAGGAGATCCAACTAGTCCATCCTAAAGGAGATCAGTCCTGGGTGTTCATTGGAAGAACTGATGTTGAAGCTGAAGCTCCAATATTTTGGCCAACTGATGTGAAGAACTGACTCAATGGGAAAGACCCTGATGCTGGGAGAGACTGAGGGCAGGAGGCGAAGGGGACGACAAGGATAAGATGGTTGGATGGCATCACTGACTCAATGGACAAGAGTTTGAGTGGACTCCCAAAGTTGGTGATTGACAGGGAGGCCTGGCGTGCTGCAGTCCATGGGGTTTCAAAGAGTCGGACACAACTGAGCAACTGAACTGAACTGAAATGAAAATAGATGATATTTACCTGCAGACAGAGGCAAGCTTTTGTTCTGCTGGGCTGAGGTAAGGATGTCAGTCTGATCTGTAGTTCAGGGCAGTCTGAGGTTTGTTGCTGTTTCTGTGTGATTCAGTTCAATGCTGGCTTACGTATTTTGATGGACGGGATTTGAACATGAGTGTGGTTCTAGAACCTGTCTCAGCTGTTTCACATCTGAGCTGTTGCCCTGCCATCTCTAAAGGCTCAGAACACCTAAGACGGAATGCTCACAGCTCTCTGTGAACCTCCGGACTTCAGAAAGGGATTCCTTGCACCTGGGTGAGGCCCCACGCACCTGACTCAGCTCCCTGTGAGCTCTTATTCTCTGATCAGCTTTTGTTCTCAGCACCCAGGGAAGCGCTCAGTGGAGGCCCATGGAGAATGCTTGGTGGTTCGGTGCAGAAGGGATCTGAGACTTGGGCTCCCGGGATTCTCTCCAGCTCACGTGCAGATGTGAAAATGTTGATTATTTCTTCTTAGCCTCATCCGCGGTAGACTGACCCTGGCCTTGCTGTTCTGCTATGGATGAGTGCCTTCTTGGGTGTCTTCCCTCCTACGGACAGCTCGTCACTTTCTTAGTGTCTCTGTGTCCACAGAATTCTAAACAAGCGGTGTCATTTTGTAGCTTATCTCCTTTTTCTTGTTAACTTAAAGTCAATGGTCTCAGACTTTTTTTTTTAATTTAAACCAGAGTCAAAAAGACCTCCGATGTGTTACTCATCTACAAAATGCTTTCCATTTTCTTTCCTCTGATCCCCCCTCCCTGACTTAAATGTTTAGGTATTGAGCTGTTTAGTTTTTTCATTGTTCATCTTTACATAAAATGAGTTTTTTTTTCCTGGCCAGTTTCAAAAGGAGAGGGTAGGACCATGCTTTCTGTCCATGTGTAGCTGTGTGCCACTCTGTGACCCCGTGGACTGTAGCCCTCCAGGCTCATCTGTCTGTGGGATTTTCCAGGCAAGCAAACTGGAATGGATTGCCATTTCCTACTCCAGAAGATCTGACCCAAGGATTGAGCATCTCCAAGTTGCCATCTCTGGCTGAAAGCAGAAGCCTTTCACTGGAGCCGCCCCTGCCCGAGGCTCCCGTGGTTGCCTTGGGACGTTTGCAGTGGCAGAAGTGAAATGCGGCTGGCATTTTGGGGAGGGCGCCCCTCTCGCTTTTGTATTTCACTCTGCGAGAAGAGCTCCAAAAAATGTGTTTGTCCTTTGGGGATTGATCGAATTTTTAGTAAAAAAATTTTTTTTTCCAATTTGAAAAACTCTTACATCTGTCTTCTGCCTAAGGTACGGACACTGGGAGGGAGGGAAACGCTCACTGAGAATGTGTTGTGCCGCGCTCACTTGTTCAGTAGTTTCCAGCTCGTTGTGACCCCATCGACCGTCAGTTCAGTTCAGCTCAGTTCAGTTCAGTTGCTCAGTCGTGTCCGACTCTTCGCAACTCCATGAATCATAGCACGTCAGGCCTCCCTGTCCATCACCAACTCCTGGAGTTCACCCAGACTCACATTCATCGAGCCAGTGATGCCATCTAACCATCTCATCCTCTGTTGTCCCCTTCTCCTCCTGCCTCCAACCCCTCCCAGCATCAAAGTCCTTTCCAGTGAGTCAACTTTTCACATGAGGTGGCTGAAGTACTGGAGTTTCAGCTTTAGCATCATTCCCTTCAAAGAAATCCCAGGGCTGATCTTCAGAATTGACTGGTTGGACCTCCTTGCAGTCCAAGGGACTCTCAAGAGTCTTCTCCAACACCACAGGTCAAAAGCATCAATTCTTCAGCGCTTAACCTTCTTCACAGTCCAACTCTCACATCCATACATGACCACAGGAAAAACCATAGCCTTGACTAGACGGACCTTTGTTGGCAAAGTAATGTTTCTCCTTTCCAATATGCTATCTAGGTGGGTCCTAAGTTTTCTTCCAAGGAGTAAGCATCTTTTAATTTCATGGCTGCAGTCACCATCTGCAGTGATTTTGGAGCCCCCCCCCCCCAAAAAAAAGGCTGCCATTGACTGTAGCCTGGACTAAATCTTTTCATGGATTTCCCAGGCAAGAATACTGGAGTGGTTGCCATTTCCTTTTCCAAGGGCTCTTCCTGACCCAGGGATCACACCCAAGTCTCCTGTGCCTTCTGTGTTGCAGGTAGTGTTTACTGCTGAGCCACCTGGGAAGCCCTCACAGTAAATACACAGGACAGTTAACACCTTGTCCCTGGGTCAAGGCCGTCACACCTGGCTCTTCGGCCAGCATGGAAATCTGCTTGTGCAGATCCTTGGCTACACGGGGGCAGACACGCGTGCCTGCAGTCAGATACAGTGTAGGGTCTCAGTCCCGAGCCCTGCAGCGATTGCTCTGAAGTCTAGGCCAGCAGTCTGCAGGCGGGAAGCGCCTCGATACGCCCTCCACTCTAGATTCTTCCATGCAGCCCATCAACACCCTAAGTCCACATGGCTCAAGGGATATTTCTGCTTGATTTCACATATAAGGGATCTGAAGCTCTGATTAGAATTTATTTATATTCAAGTCTGGCATGAGTTTTGCAAAAACCACAAACCCCTAATAGTCTCAGGTAAAGCTGGGACCTTCTTGACATCACATAATGAGAAGCTGGAAAGGAAATCCGGGATTTATAGTGAGGCTTCATGTTGCTCACAGGAACCCAGATTTTTTCTCTGCTCCATGATCTCTGCCATGTTGAACTTGACCCTTCTGTTTATACCTTTCTGAGGGGCTGCTACATTTCTAGGCCCCCAGCCATGTTTCAAGCAGGAAGAAAGAGAGAAGGAAAAACATCTGTTACCTGCTATCTGAGTTTCATTCCCAGAACTATGTCCGAGGCGGCTGCTTCTTAGGAGGCTGAGGAAAGCTCTACAAATCGCTTCTATAACCTCCGTAGTAGTGGCAGGCAAGGAAGGAGGGCTGAGCAGTGAGCAGATGTGCAGAAAACTCAAGTTTCTCTAGGAAATGGAACTTTCAGTACAACACGAGTGAGGCAGTGGCCAAGGGGGTATTTTTCAGGGTCCGTCATGAATAACACCATCATCAATACAACGTTTCGTGCGCCTGCTCAGATGGTACCATGTATTATAGCTTCATTCTCATCCCTTTTCGTGGCTTTGAACTCATCTCTAATTTTCTGGAAGTGAGAATTCTGCCTTATTTTCTACTTAGTGATGTTGCTTAGTAACATGTTAGAGGACAGACAAAAAATGGTTCGAAAAATTGCGTGAGGTGTAGAACAGGTTTCTTTCATGACCTTGCTCTTCGGATAATTTCCTCCAGCCTAGAAAGGGCTGCCAGGGCATTTCTGACCAAGTCATATTCTTTTAAGCAACTTCCTGCGGTCCATGGGGTCACAGAGTTGGACACTTCTTAGCGACCAAACAGCTCAGAATGTAGATGTACCATTTCTGTGGCCATATTTGAACATGCCACTTTCTTGTCAAAGGTCAAGATTTTTTAGAAATCATTTCGGTTGATTCATGGGACAGAGTCAAGAGCAGAGCCGGAGCCCCGACCTCTCTCTGGTGGGAGTCGGGGCCTCCCTGCGGCCTGCACACACAGGGCCCCGGCCGGGCGGTATCCTCAACTGCGGCAGCGTCTCCACCCAGGCCTTTTGTGTGAGCTCTGCTCTTAGCAGCCCGGTGTGGAAACGAGCACCATTCCTCACCTATGTAGGAGAATTTTCTCATCAGGAAAAACACATAGTTCAGACAGCGCTGAGGAAAATTCCTCTGGTCCCAGTGACTGATGGGCGGTGGACTGGAACCCAGCAGGCAGTGTGTGTTCCGACTCAGCAGTACGTATTTTCGAAGAAAGTATTTCACAGCTTCTAAAACCTCGTTTTTGGACACAGGTAATTAGCTGTGGTTGAACCATGACTAACATTTGACTTTTATAAAGGGTCTCTTATAAAAACAATTGGCAATCATGAAACTTGTTTTAACACTTAACTTTCATTTTAGGGACAATATTTTGAGGAAATTGCATACCCTCAAAACATCTCCAAAGAGCAATGTTTTGTGAACTAAGGATGTTTCTGCGATGTTTTTTATAAATAATTGCTAGTCAATATATTGAAGGGAAATTAAAGAAAGAGCACACTTAAATTATTTTAGAATTAGAAACAACCTAGGTTTGTCATTTTCAAAAGAATGTCATCTTGAGAGCATTTAAAAACACAAACTAAGGGCACCTTGAAAATCTCGCGTCAGAAACACCGCATGCGCTCATGGAACAGGAGCTTTTCATTGCGGTTTTAGTTTAGTGCACTATCAGAAATAAACGGTTTCAGTCCATTACTTAATTCTGTGCTTCAATTTTTGGTTTTGGAAATGTGTCCACTGTATCTGTATAACTTTTGCAAAGAAATATATTAGCATAACGGCCTTGGTTAGTGTTAGTTCCTCAGTCATGTCTGACTCTTTGAGACCCTGTGGACTGTAGTCCACCAGGCTCCTCTGTCCATAGGGTTCTCCAGGCAAGAATACTGGAGTGGGCTGCCATGCCCTCCTCTGCGGAATCTTCCCGACCCAGGCACAGAACCCAGGTCTCCTGTGTTGCAGGCCGAAGCTTTACTGTCTGAGCCACCAGGGAAGCCGGGTGATGGTCTCAGTTGTGACTAGTTGCCTCGTGTAGAGGAACACCAAGTTTAGGGAGACAAACCATTTTTAGTAGTTACTCCCTCATGTCTTCCATCTTGATCAGAATTTGTTTCTTTCCATAACGTGGGTAGTCCCCCCTTCTGTGCTTTCATAGCATCTCTTCCACATCTTCATTTTCGGTTTCTATTACAGATATTGACCCTTCAAAAAACTGGACGGGACCTTGAAAAACGTGATCCTCATAGCTCACATCCACAGACTCGCTCACCCTGTGCCAGGGGTTAGACCCAGCAGCGTGTTCTCAGCTTACCTCCGCACCAGCCCACTGGGGGAGCGCTGTTCCTTCCTGCAGTTCAGCAGCAGAAGCTTGGGACCTCTACAGTATAGCCTGCGTGTCAGTTCCAGATGTGAACGTCAGAAAATCAGAGCGGGTAGAGGAAATCCACAGGCCAGTCTTAGGCTGGACAGGGAAGAGCCCTCCCATCGCGATCTTTCCCCGCAAAGGATACATATGCGGCAGCGGGTACATAACCCTGTTTCTAGTCTGACCATTTCTTAGAGTTTTCAGACACTTGTCCTAGTTGCCATAGTTACTGGAATGCTGGGAGAGAAACCCAGGTGTGTGTCGCTCTCTAAAGCCTGTGGTCCTTCTATGACGTCATGCCTGGGATGTTTGCAGGGACAAGATAGCTCCCATGTGACGTGATCCCTCTTACTTAGGGGGCCTGAATTAAAACTAGGTTATTAGGTTAGCCATTTTAAAAGTCATCCTACTGGGCAGCACAGGGAACTCTGCTCAGTGTTACTGGCAGCCTGGATGGGAGGGGAGTTGGGGGAGAACAGATACATGTATGTGTGTGGCGGAGGCCCTTTGCTGTCCACCTGAAACTATCACACTGTTAATGTGGCTGTACTCCAGTATAAAATAAAAAGATTTTAAAAAAGTCATTCTGCATTATTTTCAAATAGCATAACTCTTTATAGTATGACAGTGTATATTTCAAACAAGATGACACAGCTTAATTGCTCAAAAAATTTCTTATGCACCTAAGTTTAAGGTGGACTTCCCTGATGGCTCAGACAGTAAAGTGTCTGTCTACAATGTGGGAGACCCGGGATCAATCCCTGGGTTGGGAAGATCCCCTGGAGAAGGAAATGGCAATCCACTCCAGTACTATTGCCTGGAAAATCCCATGGACAGAGGAGCCTGGTAGGCTACAGTCCATGGGGTCGCAAAGAGTCAGACATGACTGAACGACTTCACTTTCTTTATGTTTAACGTATTATTCTGAAAATTGTTTGGCTTATTTCTTCATCATGCCGATTTAAGGCCATGGGTAATGCATCTGAAGACAATTTCCAGTGCATGACACTGAATTTCACAGAAAAGATTTTTAAATCTCCTGAGGGTGTGATGGAGCCGTGTTCATCGAGA
>SJYC01129198.1:0-12088 GCA_006408675.1 Madoqua kirkii | reverse complement strand
GCCATGGGTAATGCATCTAAGCAATTTCCAGTGCATGACACTGAATTTCACAGAAAAGATTTTTAAATCTCCTGAGGGTGTGATGGAGCCGTGTTCATCGAGATGGGTTTCCAGCTTCCTGGAGGTGAGGTTGCAGGGACTTTGGCCGCTGCTTTCCGAGTGTTCTCAGGTGGGGTGATGAGCACAGCCAAGCAGCTGCAGCCAGGTTACCCGCTGCGGATGGTGAGGTGGCCGGGCACCTAATGGTTGCTTTCTAATTGGAACTTGGGTGGATCTGAAATTCTCCCGGGACAAGCCTAGCACTGGTCTGCATATTTTGCTTCATGTCCTGGTGGCGACTCATGAAAAAGTTTCTGATGGAATTTTTAGGAAGAAAATGTGTTGAGTTAGAACTCTTCAGAATGAGTTTTTCATTTGTTTCCAAAACACCTCCTGGGTCCTGTAGCTTTTAATTGGATGTGACTGGCAGTGTCGAGTCTTCTCTTTGGGTGTGGGTGGCCGCGGACCAAACATGTCAGAGGGAGCAGGGTGATGTATGACTCGGCTTATTGCGGCCCCGGCTGTGAGAACACTCCCTCCAGAGGAGACAAACAGAAGCCGTGTGTGCTCTTGACCGCTTGGTCTTCGCGCGGGTAAACAGATCTGGCTGCAGGGCTCCTCAGACAAATAGCTGATTTAGCAGCTTGCAAAGGCGACTGTGCACAAGTGCGTAGGGGCCCTTGTTCTCGATGCTTTGCCTGGTTGCAGGAAAGTCTTGCAACTGGAAAGCTATGAAGAGTGAAGACGGAGACACAGTGGGAGGGATGTGAGCTGGGCCCCTGGGAGAGAGGATGCTGGCCGGCACCCCGGGGCCGAGGCTTGCACTTTGCTCCGTGTTTGGTCCCAAGGATAAACATCGAGTTCTGTAACACTGCCCTCGATATCTCACAGATTTTAATGTATTCAGGAGAAGCCAGAGAACAGAGCTGTTGTGGGCGTGGGTGGCTGTGGCTGGCCGGGCTTGAGTCCATGCTCATCTGACTCCAAAGCTGATGGTTTTCGTGACTCCAGGCAGTCTCTCTTGCAGGTACAGAGCACAGTGGTGGATAGAGGAGAGACGATATGAAGCTGTCCGTGTAATGGGTTGGGTACGGTGCCTTCAGTGACTACAGTGCTGAGCTGCGCTGCCCGCTGCCCTCTGCCCTTTGCCCTCTACACAGCCCACCCCTGCTGACCTTCCTGGCCCTGCCGCTCTCCCACAACCACTTCCCCCCCTCCCCGAGATTGTCTCCTTCAGAACTTTCTCCGGCCCTCCCCCATCACCGCAACCGTAATTTGACTTCCTCACTTTGCCTCCTATGTAAACACTTTTTTCCCCTTAAGTGAAAATACTAGGATCAGAAACTCTTGACCTGTGTATCCACTTGCAGAAATATTTCATTTAGTCACCTAGTTTTAAAAATCATTTGAATTTAAATGCCTTTTTCAGATAGGTCCTTTCAATACCGGTTGTGCAGTTCTTGTTTAACTAGCTGACTATATCTTCCCAGTTCCTGAAAACACAAAATCAAGACCCTTTTATATAAAGTGTCATCCGTGGAAAAGAAAGTCATTGTCTCACTGCAGACAGTGGTCCCATTTCTCAAGCAAAGTCATTACCAGCTTCTCACTCAGGTGAGCTTTGTTTTAGGTGGTTTTATTTTTTAGTTTTTTCTTTATTTCATGCTAGGGTTCCCTTTTGACCTAATTTGAGAGTCTGAGAAGGGAATGGCAATCCACTCCAGTATTCTTGCCTGGAGAATCCCACGGGCGGAGGAGCCTGGCAGGCTACAGTTCATGGGATCACAAAGAGTTGGGCACAACTGAGCAACTCTCACACACACATTTTAAAAATGAGATTAGTTTAATTGCATTGATTGCTATGGAGGATAAAAGTATTTTGTCATGATTTTTAATGTTCCAGGCTGGATGAAGCACAAGCTAGAATCAAGGTTCTCTGGAGAAATATCAACAACCTCAGATATGTGGATAATACTACCCTTATGGCACAAATTGAACAGGAACTAAAGAGCCTCTTGATGAAGGTGAAAGAGGAGAGTGAAAAAGCTGGCTTAAAACTCAACATTCAGAAAACTAAGATCATGACATCCAGCCATGGCAAGTAGATGGGGAAAGAATGGAAACAATGGCAGATTTTATTTTCTTGGGCTCCAAAATCACTGTGGACAGTGACTGCCGTGATGAAATGAAAAGACAGTTCCTCCTGGGAAGAAAAGTTATGACCAACCTAGACAGCATATTAAAAAGCAGAGACAGTACTTTGCCAACAGAAGTCCATCGAGTCAAAGCTGCGGTTTTTCTAGTAGTCATGTACATGTGAGAGCTGGACCATAAGGAAGGCTGAGCGCCAAAAAACATGATTTCCCATTGTGGTGTTGGAGAAGACTCCTGAGAGTCCCTTGGACTGCAAGATCAAACCACTCAGTCCTAAAGGAAATCAACCCTGAATATTCATTGGAAGGACTGATACTGAAGCTCCAAAACTTTGGCCACCTGATGAGAAGAGCCAACTCACTGGAAAAGACCCTGATGCTGGGAAAGATTAAGGACAGGAGGAGAAGGGGGCGACAGAGGATGAGATGACTGGATGGCATCAGCGATTCAATGGACATGATTTGAGGAAACTTTAGAGACTGTGAACAGGGAAGCCTGCTGTGCCGCAGTCCATGGGGGCACAAAGGATCAGGCAGGACTTAGTGACTGAACAGCAACAAAGAACCATTATTATTGCTTAATTAAAACATGTTCTCCACTAAACCGATCTGCGTGTGTTTCTGTGGTTCTTTTGTCTTAGGTGTATACTTCTAGTGAGCTGGACAATTGTATAAATATTTTGTTCCCGCAGTTACTTTATACTTCCTATTGTATCTTTTTATATTTAAATGATACTTTGGCTTGGGTGGAGAAGGAAATGGCAACCCTCTCCAGTATTCTTGCCTGGAGATTGCCATGAACAGAGGAGCCTGGTGGGCTACAGCCCATAGGGTCACAAAGAGTCAGACGCGACTGCGTGACTAACACACCTGCTTGGTGGAAAACTCATCAGCCGCATTCCTTCTTTGGAGATCTGTAGATACTTCTCCACGGATGGATAGAGCGCTTCTCGGAGTCGTTTTGGAATCAGTCCGATACTTCACTTTCACAGCCTTAGTCTTTTTTTTCTGAATGTTTAAAAGTTTCATTTTTACGTTGCTTTTCAGTAACTTGTTTCTTGGTCTTTTCAGTAACTTGTGACTTGCTTTTCAATGGCTGTTGTGAGCTTTCAATCTACGGAGCATATTTCAAAATTTCTTGCAACTTCTTGCATATTTCTGTATGATTTGCAGTTTGACATTAGCTCTGCTGCTTTTTTTCCCCGTTTGGGGATATGCTATACATTTATTATGCACTGTGTGCCTGTCAATTGAATCCATTGCTTTTACTTTTGTTTGAATTATTCTTCATTTCCGCTTTGTTTTACTTGCTTCTGATTGTGTCCTAAACTTCTCCACTGTGTCTTAAGCAGTTTTGCTTCCAGCACCATCCTCATCTGAGTGTCTGTTTGTCTGTGTGCAGACAAACTGACGGTAGTTCCAGCAGTGTCCTTGGCCCCAGACGGAAGCCTTGTGATAAGACGGACAGGGAAGAAATACAGAAGGACTTGGAGATATGACTGATAGAGAAGACGCATAGAAGGACCTGAGCCTGTTAAGATATCCTGGGCCTTCCATACAAACCTTGAAATAACTCCTTCAGGATTTATACATTAGAGAAAATTAAACTCCATTCTTTAGAAAGATGGTAACACTGACCTTATATGTAAGACAGCAAAAGAGACACAGATATAAAGAACAGACTTTTGGACTCTGTGGGAGAAGGCAAGGGTGGGATGATTTGAGAGAATAGCATTGAAACATGTATATTATCGTATGTGAAGTAGATCGCCAGTCCAGGTTTGCTGCATGAGACAGGGTGCTCAGGGCTGGTGCACTGGGATGACCCAGAGGGATGGGATGGGGAGGGAGGTGGGAGGTGGGTTCAAGATGGGGGACACATGTACACCCATGGCTGATTCATGTCAATGTATGGCAAAAGCCGCCACAATATTGTAAAGTCCCCAATTAAAATTAATTAATTTAAAAACTCCATTCTTTATAATCTACAGTAATTTGAGTTTTCTATTTTGTCTAATAATACTTGTCTCTTACTGATATAACAAGGATGCATCACAAAATTATCTAATTATGGATATTTATCTTATCTGTAATATCTTGCTTCAAAGCATTGCTGAGAATATGAAGATCTCAGATAAATGGAGAGATATACTATGCTCACAGATTGATGCCTATGTCCACAGATTGATGACTATGTCCTTAAGATGCTGGTTCTCATTATATTGATCTATAGATTCAAGGCAATTTCCGTTAAGTCCCAGCAGGCGTTTTTGTTAGATGTTGAAAAGCTAACTGTAAAATTTAAATGGAAATGACCTAATATGGTCAAAGTGACATTGAAAAAGGACAAAATCCTAAATAATTTCAAGACATATTATCCATTCAGTTCAGTCGCTCTCCTGGGACAATTGGTAGCCACTTAAAAGCAAAAATATAAACTCCTTTCTCACACTCAAAGGCAGGTCTGGCTTAGTCTCTGTGGGGTCTCCTTGTGAGCAAAGGCTTTGTTTGGGCCCTCCGAGCGTCTCTGGTGGGTATGGGGTTTGAGTCTAAATGCGATTTTGCCCCTCCTACTGCATTGCTGGGGCTTCTCCTTTGCCCTTGCACGTGGGGTATCTTTTTTTGGTGGAATCCAGCATTCTCCTGTCGATGCTTGTTCAGCAGTGAGCTGTAATTCTGGAGTTCTTGCAGGAGAAGATGAGTGCACTCCACCATCTTGGGTGATCTCAAGACATGTTATAAACCTACATTAATTGAAGCTGCGTGGTATCGGCATAAAGACAGAAAAAGAGAAATTGAATAGAAACTATACAAATAGATCCACGAAGCTAGTTAGTTGACAAAGGTGCAATGGGAATTCAAAGCTAATCTCCTCAGTGAATGGTTCTGGGACAACTGGTAGCCACCTACAAACAAAAGCAAAAATATAAACCCCTTCACACCATTTGAAGCATCAATTTGAAACAAGTCCTAGACCCAAAGGTAATAGATAAAACTATGTAACTTCTAGAAGAGAATAGAAGAAACAATCTTAGTAACCTTGAGTTTGGCAAAAAATTTCTTTAAAAGGACGCAAACACCACAAGATAGAAAAGACAAGAAAAGCAGAATTTTCCTTTTAGCTTCACCCTTGCCAAAATAAAGCTTTTTGGTTGGGGAAAGATATATATGTGTGTGAATGTATTTCCCAATCAAAAGTGTAATTTCGGCAAGAGTGCAGTTAAAAGGGAAATAAGGATCAGGATCTTTTAACCATGAGTAGGGTACGTAAGTGCACAAAGGATAAAATGTTTCCAGTCATTTAGTTCATCCATCAGGCAAACCCAGTTTGGAAAAGCTTAATCATTGCATTTTTAGTCTTTATTACAATTTATGAAGTGGTTCTTATCCTCATTCTGCCAATGAAGAAAACGCGTTTCATAGGTAGTAGGGAATTTGTGCAATAAAATCCATAAGTGAACGTGAAAGTGAAGTCACTCAGTTGTGTCTGACTCTTTGTGACCCCATGGACTGTAGCCTACTAGGCTTCTCTGTCCATTGGATTTTCCAGGCGAGGGTACTGGAGTGGGGTGCCATTTCCTTCTCCAAACAAAATCCATAATTAATATTAATTGGTTAATAATTAATGCACACCTCCCCCTTCCCCAAGTCCGGGGCTCTCCTTGGGAAGACTATGGCCCGCAGTGGTCTTGCGAGCCTGGCTGCAGGCACTTGGTTCTGATCCTAACCCACCGGCCTGACTTGGCCTGTGAGGCTAAGGGGGCTCCAGTTCACGGAGGACCCTTCCTGAGGGGCCGAGCCCCCTCCTGCTCCCTGCACCCCTTGACGCCTGCACCTCAGTCAGCCCAGTGCCCCGCTGCAGACTTCACATCAGTCACCCAGACCCTGCTCCGAGCTCTGACTCAGCTTCTGTGCGTGCCCCAGAGCGCCCCTTGGAATTTGGGGAGTACAGCCTTGCCAGCTGCCCCACGTGCTCTTACTGCAGAGCTGCCGCTCAGATGGACGAGGAGCCCGTGTGTCTGAGGAGCAGTCGTGGAGACGACACACAAACAAACAGCCAGGAGCTGTTTCTAAGTGTCCGCCCTCCTCCCTGCCTGCTGGGCCCCGGTGATGGGCAGTGAGCTCAGCTGTGTCAGGAAGGTGCTGGTTTTCACACCTCCGTCACTTCGGCAACTGGAAAATCGATGCATCCTTTTCTCGGTATTTCCCAGGCACAGCCTGGAGGTGACAGGGACCCAGGCGTGCTCAGGGACAGCTCCCACCTGCTGCAGAAATCTGGGGTCCTCTGGAACCCCTGCCAAGTCCTCAACCCAGCATGTCTTACACCCCAGCCCCAGGCGCTCATCACCCATCACTCCTGGAGCCCCCGGACAGAGTTGTTGTCGCCATGGTGACGGCATTCTGCCCTCCTCCAGAAAGTGATGCTGGTGGAAACGTACCCGCCGCCCCTCAATTCTGTGTCGTGTCAGGAGGAAGGCTGCCTTCCTGTGCCCCAAGGCACCTGCAGGCCAGCCTAGAGGGAGGCATCCAGAGAAGGGTGAATGAGATCTGGTGGAGCGGAGGGGCTAAGGGCGGGGAGGCGGGACTGAGTGTCCCGGGGCCAGGTCCGTTTGCTCAGTGTACGCTGAGATGCTGAGGCTGCTGCAGAAAAGGGGGTTTAAACTCCAGGCAGCCCCACGGGAGATCGGAGAACAAATCTCACAGCACTTTTCTCCAGGCTCCGCACACCTCAGACCATCTCAGACCTCCGCGCACCTCAGATATTTTCTTTTTCCCGTAAATATCCTGAGCCTTTCGCCCTCAGGAGGCGGAGCTGAGATCTGCACAGAGGTCAGTGAGCCACAGGCCTCTTCACCGCACACCTGCTCAGAAAATGGCAGGTGAGCCTGCTGAGAGGGTGGAGTTCCTGGCTCTCTGAGCTCAAAGGGTCTCTTATCTGATGCTTGCACATGCTCAGTTGGAGGGCTGGGGGGTCCCAACCAGTCTTAACCAGCTTGAGCTGGAATTGGACACAGCAGACTCCAAGTGCCAGAAAAATAACTCAGGCAAACATTTTATTTTTAGGCCGCGTGATACTTGCAGGACGTGCAGGTTTTGTAAAAACAAGGAAATCGAGCTCATCAGTGAAGGCGGTTCTGGTTCATTAGTTATTAAGCCAGCTGCAGTTTAAAGGTGACTCAGTGGTAAAGAACCCGCACGCCAGTGCCGGAGATGCAAGAGATGTGGATTTAATCCCTGGGTTGGGAGGGTCGCCTGGAGAAGGAGATGGCAATGCACTCCAGTATTCTTGCCTGGAGAATCCCGTGGACAGAGGAGCCTGGAGGGCTACAGTCTTTGGGGTAAAAAGAGTTGGACACGACTGAGCGCCCACACACGTGCACAGTTAATGGTCTAACTGACGGCTACTCTCAGTTTCAAGAGTGACACGCAGCTCTGTTACGATCAAGAGGGGAGATGGTGGCAGGAGTCTTGGAGCTGGTGAACGTGGGGGACGCATCAGGTGGGGAACAGGTGAGTGTGGGCATGTTGTTGGATGTCACTGTGAGATTCACATGTGGATGCTGTCAAGCAGCTGTTTAAAGAAGCCTGAACTGGGTGTGTACGTCTAGGAGTTGCTGGCCGTGGGTGGTGAGTCATGAGGTCAAAGAATGGATGAGATTACTTAGTGGACTTTGAGGGGAGGCCCAGGAGAGGGCGTAGGAGTCAGGGGGACTGTCCTCGTATGTTTGGGCCATACCCTGAGCTTTGTGGGCTCGAAGTTCTCTGACCAGGTACTGAACCTGGGTCATTGCAGTGAGAGTGCTGCGTCCTAACCGCTGGACCACCGAGGAAGACCCCCAAGGACCGTCATTCATTGATCAGAAAGGCAAGAAGCTGGCGAAAGCACGGGTGGCGGCGTGGAAGAACCGATACAGCGTCAGTGGACCGACAGTGAGGAGGAAGAGTTTCGATGGGACTAAGCCCTGCCTGGGACGATGAGGTTGGAAAGCTGGGAGCAGCTCCGCCAGGTTAACCAGGTTTAGAATTGTTAGAAAAACAGCTCAATTTTCCTCCCCTTCCTTTTTTTTTTGAAGATTCTTTTTTATGTGGACCATTTGTAGAGTCTTTATTGAATTTGTTACAATATTGCTTCTGTGTTATGTCTTTTGGGCCTTGAGGCATCTTAGATTCCCCACCAGGGATCAAACCCAGACCCCCTCCAGTGGAAGTGAAGTGAGTGAGTGAAGTCGCTCAGTCGTGTCCGACTCTTTGGGACCCCATGGACTGTAGCCTACAAGGCTCCTCTGCCCATGGGATTTTCCAGGCAAGAGTACTGGAGTGCGTTGCCATTTCCTTCTCCAGGGGATCTTCCCAGACCAGGGATTGAACCCGGGTCTCCCGCATCGCAGGCAGACGCTTTACTGTCTGAGCCACCAGGGAACCCCCTGCAGTGGCAGGTGGCTGGACCCCAGGGAAGCCCCTTCTGTTGTTTCTTATCTGTCCGCACTCAGCCATTCCTGTTCACCTTGCTCTCTGCAGTATTTTACTGGATATTTGGGGTAAAAAGAGTTGGACACGACTGAGCGCCCACACACGTGCACAGTTAATGGTCTAACTGACGGCTACTCTCAGTTTCAAGAGTGACACGCAGCTCTGTTACGATCAAGAGGGGAGATGGTGGCAGGAGTCTTGGAGCTGGTGAACGTGGGGGACGCATCAGGTGGGGAACAGGTGAGTGTGGGCATGTTGTTGGATGTCACTGTGAGATTCACACGTGGATGCTGTCAAGCAGCTGTTTAAAGAAGCCTGAACTGGGTGTGTACGTCTAGGAGTTGCTGGCCGTGGGTGGTGAGTCATGAGGTCAAAGAATGGATGAGATTACTTAGTGGACTTTGAGGGGAGGCCCAGGAGAGGGCGTAGGAGTCAGGGGGACTGTCCTCGTATGTTTGGGCCATACCCTGAGCTTTGTGGGCTCGAAGTTCTCTGACCAGGTACTGAACCTGGGTCATTGCAGTGAGAGTGCTGCGTCCTAACCGCTGGACCACCGAGGAAGACCCCCAAGGACCGTCATTCATTGATCAGAAAGGCAAGAAGCTGGCGAAAGCACGGGTGGCGGCGTGGAAGAACCGATACAGCGTCAGTGGACCGACAGTGAGGAGGAAGAGTTTCGATGGGACTAAGCCCTGCCTGGGACGATGAGGTTGGAAAGCTGGGAGCAGCTCCGCCAGGTTAACCAGGTTTAGAATTGTTAGAAAAACAGCTCAATTTTCCTCCCCTTCCTTTTTTTTTTGAAGATTCTTTTTTATGTGGACCATTTGTAGAGTCTTTATTGAATTTGTTACAATATTGCTTCTGTGTTATGTCTTTTGGGCCTTGAGGCATCTTAGATTCCCCACCAGGGATCAAACCCAGACCCCCTCCAGTGGAAGTGAAGTGAGTGAGTGAAGTCGCTCAGTCGTGTCCGACTCTTTGGGACCCCATGGACTGTAGCCTACAAGGCTCCTCTGCCCATGGGATTTTCCAGGCAAGAGTACTGGAGTGCGTTGCCATTTCCTTCTCCAGGGGATCTTCCCAGACCAGGGATTGAACCCGGGTCTCCCGCATCGCAGGCAGACGCTTTACTGTCTGAGCCACCAGGGAACCCCCTGCAGTGGCAGGTGGCTGGACCCCAGGGAAGCCCCTTCTGTTGTTTCTTATCTGTCCGCACTCAGCCATTCCTGTTCACCTTGCTCTCTGCAGTATTTTACTGGATGTTTGATGCCAGCCTCTGGAATCTGGAGGCCACGTGAACTTGGTGTGGCTGGTCCGAGGTCTATCCCAACTCTGGAGGCCAGGAAGCATTTAGTAACACCAAGAGGAAGAACCAGGGAACCCCCTGCAGTGGCAGGTGGCTGGACCCCAGGGAAGCCCCTTCTGTTGTTTCTTATCTGTCCGCACTCAGCCATTCCTGTTCACCTTGCTCTCTGCAGTATTTTACTGGATGTTTGATGCCAGCCTCTGGAATCTGGAGGCCACGTGAACTTGGTGTGGCTGGTCCGAGGTCTATCCCAACTCTGGAGGCCAGGAAGCATTTAGTAACACCAAGAGGAAGCTGAGATGACTCCTGCTAGCAGTCTTTTAGGGCTGAAGAAAACATGAAAGCGTCTGACAATTTGAGGAACTGGGTCTATGACTGTCTCTTTCCTCTTGTTTCGGCTCAGCCCACATCCACTCCCGCCAATAAGATGGCAGACGAGCTGTGAAGCTTTTGCTGCGTCACACAAAGATTAAAGCAAGAAGACAATAAGGATCTCCACAGGAATCTAGAGAACCAGGAAATGTTGGGAAAATGATGCCTGGTTGCTAGGGACTGGCTACTGTTCTCTGTTGGGGCTGTGAGTAATCAATATGGGAAAAACAGCTCACCCCAGTGTGGGACGCCGGCCGGGGAATCTCCTGCTTGAATGGGCAGATGGCGTCTCTGTGACACGAAGTCAGCTCGAGGCACAGAAACAGTGGCTGTTGAAGGACTTCCCCTCCTTCTCCATGCAACTCCCCTTTTTTCTGCCCCATTCTTCCATTGCAGGGACAGAGGGCAGTCCGGCAGAAGCACACCCTTCCTCAGATCCAGCCCGCGATGGAGGAAAAAGAGCCTCCCGGTGGTCATCAGTAAAGAATCCGCCTGCCAATGCAGGAGACGAGGATTCAGTCCCTGGGTGGGGAAGATCCTCTGGAGGAGGGCATGATAATCGACTCCAGTATTCTTGCCTGGGAATTGCCAAGGACAGAGGAGCCTGGCAGGCAGCAGTCCATGGGGCTGAAAAAGAGCTGGACATGACTGAGCGACTCAACAGCTGTAATACAAACGGATTTGCTAACAGTGTCAAGTTTTTCAAACCAGGAGCTCGAATCCCGGACCCTACGAGAAGTTCCCAGGACATCCGTGGACTCATGACTTTGATTGCAGTCATTTTTGTATTTTTTCTGTGCATCTTCTTTTTAATAATTTCTAATAAAACAGACACAAGAGTTTCAGAGAATAGTGCAATGCACACCTGAATCTCTGGTATGCAAAACAAAATCCCCTCTTTAGACATCTTTCTGTTGTATTCTCCACAATCCTGACTGCAGGGAGCTGTTCTGAATTGTGCTCAATTCCAAGCAAACACCTATATTTTGACAGCAGACATTTTTATTCTAAAACTATATATGGTATGTTTTAAGTCTGAGAACAATGCCATTGATATTTTGATAGCGATTGCACTGAATCTGTAGATCGCCCTGGGAAGTCTGGTAATTTGAGCAATATTAATTCTTTCAACCCAAGAGCATGGTCTATCTTCCCATTTGTTTGTATCATGTTGGATTTTATTCATCAGTGTCTTATAGTTTCCTGAGTACAAGGTTTTTACCTCCTTGATTAGATTTATTCTTTTTAAAAAAGATATTTATAACCTCAGATATGCAGATGACACCACCCTTATGGTAGAAAGTAAAGAAGAACTAAAGAGCCTCTTGATGAAAGTGAAAGAAGAGAGTGAAAAGTTGGCTTAAAGCTCAACATTCAGAAAATGAAGATCATGGCATCTGATCCCATCGTTCATGGCAAATAGATGGGGAAACAGTGGAAACAGTGTCAGACTTTTTTTTGGGGGGGGCTCCAAAATCACTGCAGATGGTGACTGCAGCCATGAAATTAGAAGATGCTTGATCCTTGGAAGAAAAGTTATGACCAATCTAGACAGCATATTCAAAAGCAGAGACATTACTTTGCCAACAAAGGTCCATCTAGTCAAGGCTATGGTTTTTCCAGTGGTCATGTATGGATGTGAGTTGGACTATAAAGAAAGCTGAGCACAGAAGAATTGGTACTTTTGAACTGTGGTGTTGGAGAAGACTCTTGAGAGCCCCTTGGACTGCAAGGAGATCCAACCAGT
>SJYC01129197.1:0-16593 GCA_006408675.1 Madoqua kirkii | reverse complement strand
CATTTATTTCTCACAGATGCAGAGGCTGGGAAGTTCAAGATCAGAGAGCCCGAAGGTTTAGTGTCTGACAAGGGCCCAGTTCTTGGCTGGAGATTCCAACTTATCATTGTGTGTTCATTTGGTAGAGAGGGAGCTCGATATAAGGACACTAACTCCATGCTGGGGGTCCCACCCTCATGACCTCATCTAATCCTAATTACCTCCCAAAGGTCCCACTTCCTCATACCACCACATTGGGGGTTACAGGTTCAACATATGGATTTGGGCAGACATGCAGGACATAATATATAGGGTTTCCCTGGTGGCTCAGATGGTAAAGAATCTGCTTTCAATGCAGGAGACCCAGGTTCAACCCCTGGGTCAGGAAGATCCCCTGGAGAAGGGAATGGCAACCCACTCTAGTACCCATGCCTGGAGAAATCTATGGACAGAGGAGCATAATATATATAGAGGTATATGTTTATATACATCTCTATATATCTACACACATTTGTGACATAATTAATATAATTAAAATCATTTATATGAATATTTATTGTTATTTTTACTTTACATTAAAATTTCAGCTGTTCAAAGTCCAGGACATATAGATCTACTGCACTTATTTTTAACAGCTGCAGAGAATTCCACTGCATTTGTAAGCCACCATAAATGACTTAGGGCTTCCCTGATGGCTCAGTGGGTGAAGAATCTGCCTACAAGCCAGGAGACATAGGAGACGTGGGTTCGGTCCTTGGGTTGGGAAGAGCTCTTGAAGAAGAAAGTGGCAACCCACTCCAGTATTCGTGTCTGGAAAGTCCCATGGACAGAGTAGCTTGGCACGCTACCCTGAGGTCACAAAGAGTTGGACATGACTGAAGTGTCTAAGCATGCATAAATGACTTAACCAGGACCCCAACCCCACAACATACATGTCAGCTGCTGCCAAACTTTGACTCTTCAAACAAGGCAGTGAGGATACATCCTGGGTGGAGGAATCTGGGTTTCATGTTCTCCTGCTGTATAGACATAGGACTGGAACATTTTTCAACCTCTCCATCCCCACCCCTGACAGTAGGCGAATTAGATGGAGCATATTTTAACCTCTTGAGGCAGTTGTTTCCAAATCTGACTATCTTTTAATGTTCTAGCATGTGTTGAAAATCCCTGTTCAAATCTCATTTGTTCACTTGGCTTTTCACCTACCCCACTGGCTCTAGTGACTTCTTTCTTTAAATTTGGAAGACTTGTGTGCTTTTCTTAGTCTCTGGTGTCCCCCATGAGAAGGGACAGGGACAGTTCTCTGCTCTAGGAAAAGTCACTCAGAGGGCTTGTCACCCCACAGCCCTGGGATCACCATCAGCACCACTCCGGTCTCGCAGAACTCAATGTACAGTCAACACTCAACAAACATCTTGGGAGTGGGTGAAAGTGTTCACACATCCTTCTTTCTTTATTCCCCTCCCAAACATTTTTTTTGAACATACAGAAAAGTTAAGTGAATTCTGAAAAAAGTTGAGCAAACATTCAAATACTTACCACTGGATAACACTTTGCTCTGTTTGCTTCACTGTGTATCTGTCCAGCTCTCTAACCATCAATCCATCTTATTTCTTTTTATACCTTTCAAGGGGAGTTGCAGACTTCACCCCTAAACACTTCAGCTCATGTATCATTCTGTTGAATAATTACTTTACAGTTCATTTTTCTCAGGTGAAATTTACATGCAATGAAGTTTCCAAATCTTAAGCACGCCATCTGCCAAGTTTTGACAAAGGCATATGCCTGTGTGAATCAGAACCCTGTCAAGGTTCAGACCATTGCCGCTGTCACCCAGATAGTGCCCTCAAGCCCCTTCCTGGTCCACCCACCCCTACACTGCCCCCAGAGACAGCCATGGTTCACATCTTTATTTCATCTTTGATGAGTTTTGCCTGTTCTTGACCTTCACATAAATGGTGTCCAACTGCAGAGACTCTTTTGAGGCTGGCTTCTCTCACAAAGTGGAAAGAATGAAAAAGAAAGTGAAGTCGCTCAGTCGTGTCCAACTCTTTGCTACCCCATGGACTGTAGCCTACCAGGCTCCTCATTCCATGGGATTCTCACTCTGTAATAGTTCTGAGATCCATCCACATTGTTGTGTGTGTCCATCCCTCACACTCTTTTGTGTCACTTAGCACACTTTCAAAGACCCTTAGTCCATTTCCATTTGACTTGACTTGTCCAGGTTTCCTCTGCCAGTTAGAGGAGGGTGGTCAAGGTTTGTCTCTATGCCTCCAGGGAAGAATGTACCCCAAAAGTTATGGATGGAAGCTTCAATATCACGGTAATACAAGTCTATGGCTTGACCAGTAATGCTGAAGAAGCTGAAGTTGAACAGTTTTATAAAGACCTACAAGACCTGCTAGAACTAACACTCCCCAGAGATGTCCTTTTCATTATAGGGGACTGGAATGCAAAAGTAGGAAGCCAGGAAACACTTGGAGTAACAGGCAAATTTGGCCTTGGAGTACAGAATGAAGCAGGGCAAAGGCTAACAGAGTTCTGCCAAGAGAACTCACTGTTCATAGCAAACACACTCTTCCAACAACACAGGAGAAGACTCTACACATGGACATTACCAGATGGTCAACACCAAAATCAGACTGATTATATTCTTTGCAGCCAAAGATGGAGAAGCCCTATACAGTCAGCAAAAACAAAACTGGGAGCGGACTATAGCTCAGATCACGAACTATTTATTGCCAAATTCAGGCTTAAATCAAAGAAAGTGGGGAAAACAACTAGACCATTCAGGTATGACCTAAATCAAACCCCTTATGACTACACAGTGGAAGTGAGAAATAGATTTAAGGGACTAGATCTGATAGACAGAGTGCCTGATGAACTATGGACGGAGGTTTGTGACGTCGTACAGGAGACAGGGAGCAAGACCATCCTCAAGAAAAAGAAATGAGAAAAAAGCGAAATGGCTGTCTGAGGAGGCCTTACAAATAGCTCTGAAAAGAAGAGAAGCGAAAAGCAAAGGAGAAAAGGAAAAATATATCCATTTGAATGCAGAGTTCCAAAGAATAGCAAAGAGAGATAAGAAAGCCTTCCTCAGCAATCAATGCAAAGAAATAGAGGAAAACAATAGAATGGGAAAGACTAGAGATCTCTTCAAGAAAATTAGAGATACCAAGGGAACATTTCATGCAAAGATGGGCTCGATAAAGGACAGAAATGGTATGGACCTAACAGAAGCAGAAGATATTAAGAAGAGGTGTAGAGTTCTAGAGAATAGCAAGGAGAGATAAGAAAGCCTTCTTAAGTAAACAATGAAAAGAAATAGAGGAAAGCAATAGAATGGGAAAGACTAAAGATCTCCTCAAGAAAATTGGAGATACCAAGGGAAATTTTCATGCAAAGATGGGCACAATAAAGGACAGAAACAGCGAGGACATAACAGAAGGAGAAGAGATTAGGAAGAAGTGGCAAGAATACACAGAACTGTACAAAAAAGATTTTAATGACTCAGATAACCACAGTGATACAGCCACTCAACTAGAGCCAGCCATTCTGGAGTGTAAATTCAAGTGGGCGTTGAGAAGCATTACTACGAACAAAGCTAGTGGAGGTGATGGAATTCCAGCTGAGCTAGTTCAAATCCCAAAAGATTATGCTGTTGAAATGCTGTACTCAATATGCCACCAAATTTGGAAAACTCAGCAGTGGCCACAGCACTGAAAAAGGTCAGTTTTCGTTCAAATCCAGAAGAAAGGTGATGCCAAAAAACGTTCAAATTACTGTACAGTTGCACTCATTTCACATACTAGCAGGATTATGCACAAAATCCTTCAAGCTAAACTTCAGCAGTACATGAAGTGAGAACTTCCAGATGTCTGAGCAGGGTTTTAAAAAGGCAGAGGAACCAGAGATGAAATTGCCAACATCTGCTGGATCATATAAAAAACAATGCAATTCCAAAGGCAATATCTACTTCTGCTTCATCAGTTATGCTAAAGCTTTTGACTCTGGATCACAACAAACTGTGGGAAATTCTTAAAGAGATGAGAATACCAGGCCACTTTACCTATCTTCTGAGAAACCTGTGTGCAGGTCAGGAAGCAACACTTAAAACAGGACATGGGACAATGAACTGGTTCAAAATTGAGAAAGGAGTATGTCAAGGCTGTATGTTGTCACCCTGCTTAGTTAACCTATATGCAGAGTAAACAATGCAATTCCAAAGGCAATATCTACTTCTGCTTCATCAGTTATGCTAAAGCTTTTGACTCTGGATCACAACAAACTGTGGGAAATTCTTAAAGAGATGAGAATACCAGGCCACTTTACCTATCTTCTGAGAAACCTGTGTGCAGGTCAGGAAGCAACACTTAAAACAGGACATGGGACAATGAACTGGTTCAAAATTGAGAAAGGAGTATGTCAAGGCTGTATGTTGTCACCCTGCTTAGTTAACCTATATGCAGAGTACATCATACGAAATCCCTAGCTAGATAACTGGAATCTAGCTGGAATCAAGATTTCCAGAAGTATAATCAGCCCTCAAATATGCAGATACTACTTAAACAGCAGAAGTGAATAGGAACTAAAGAGCGTCTTGATGAAGGTGAAAGACTAGAGTGAAAAAGCTGGCTTAAAACTCAGCATTCAAAAAACTAAGATCATGACGTCTGTCCCTTCACTTCATGGCAAATAGATGGAAACAGTGACAAACTATTTTTGGGGGCTCCAAAATCACTGCAGACAATGACTGTAGTCATGATATTAAAAGACACTTGCTCCTTGGAAGTAAAGCTATGGCAAATTAGACTTAGACAGCATATTAAAAAGCAGAGACATTACTTTGCCAGCAAAGGTCTGCATATCAGAGCTATGGTTCTTCCAGTAGTCATGTACAGATGTGAGAGTTGTACATAAAGAAGACTGAGCACCAAAGAACTGATGCTTTCAAATTGTGGTGCTGGAGACGACCCTTGAAAGTCTGTTGAACTGCAAGGAGATCAAACCAGTCAACCCTGAAGGAAATTAACCCTGAATATTCATTGGAAGGACTGATGCTGAGACTGAAACTCCAGTCCTTTGACCACCTAATGCAAAGAGCTAACTCATTGGAAAAGACCTTGATGCTGGGAAAGATTGAGGGCAAGAAAAGAACAGAGTGACAGAGGATGAGATGGTTGGATGGCATTACTGACTCAATGGACATGAGTTTGAGCAAACTCTGGGAGACGGTGAAGGACAGGGAAGCCTGGTGTGCTGCAGTCCACAGGGTTGCAAAGAGTTGGACATGACTGAGTGACTGAACAACAAGCAGCTGCACTTTTTACAGATTTATTGTTCATAATTCCTAGTGGATGTGTTGCACTTTACACTTGAAAATGGCTTTCATTACATAATTGAAACCTTAGAAACACTAAAAACTCTGACTTTTGCAACTGTGTCTGTGTGCTACGATTTCCTACCTGTAAAGAATAGAATGCTTCTCATCACACACTCAAGGTCTGGAGTACCATGCATGTTGAATGATGTGCCTTGGCATCCTAAAGTTGTTGGTACAAAATTTCTATCCATCTGTCTATCACCGACCTATTATTCATTTAGCAAATATCTGTTGGACATGTGCAACTGGAACTTTGCTAGGGAAAGGCAATTAGAAGTGAATCAAACAGTCATTGTCCTTGACATGAATTTACAGTCAAATGAGAAAAAAATTTTTTTAAAGGTTCTTTTATCAAACTGTGATAAGGAAAGTACAGGGATACAGAAATCATGGAAAGGAAGGAGAAAACTAAGAGAGGGTAAGATGTCCCAGAAAAACAGAGTCTAAGAGGAGACATAAAATATAAATAGGGAGTAGTCAAGCACAGATCAGGAGGAAAAGCATGAGAGAGAGACCAAAATGTGCAAAAATCTGACAATGAGAAGCATGGTGCATTCCAGCAACTAAAGGCAATATGATCCAGAATTGCTGTGTAATGTGTGTGGTTAAGAGAGATGTGGAGAACAGTTCTGTCCCCAGTGGCTTGCAGACATACCAAGGGCAACAGGGATGCATCAAAAAGCCTTTTAGGGGACTTCCCTAGTGGTCCAGTGGCTAAGACTCTATGCCTCCAATGCATGAGGCCCAGGTTCGAGCCCTAGTTAGGGACCTAGATCTCTTATGCTCAACTAAAGATCCCACGTACTGCAACTAAAGTACCCACATGCTTCAACTAAGACCTGTGCAGCCAAACAAATATTTTAAAGACTTTTTTGCTACACGTTTAGGATATTATAATTAGTAATAATAACCACCATTATTTACTGGACACTTTCATTGTGCCAAGTGCTTTACCTTGTTGTTCAGTTGCTAAGTCCTGTCCAACTCTTTGTGACCCCATGGACTGCAGCACACCAGGCTTCCCTGTCCTTCACAATCTTCTGGAGTTTGCTCAAACTCATGACCATTGAGTCAGTGAGGCCATTCGACCATCCCATCATCTGTCACCCTCTTCTCCTTCTGCCTTCAATCTTTCCCAGCATTGAGGTCTTACTCCTCAAAATCACTTGAAGAATAGCCTTAATTATCTAGATTTGACAGATGAGGAGACTGAGACACAGAGGGTTAAAATCATTTGCCCAGAAGCACATAACAAAAAAGTAAGGAAGGTGAGATGAGCGTAGGGTGGTCTTATATGTTCTTTGTTCATTTTTATTGTTTAACTCATTTTGAGATAATGTCAGACTGGCAAATAACGTTGCAAAAATAATACGAAGAATTCCCATACATCCTTCATCCAGGTATATTAATATATTAACATCTTACATAACCACAGTACAATATCCAACAACATTGATACAATATTATTATTTAACCTTTTAAACTCATCTTTTTGTCTGGTTTAGGATCCAGCCCAGAATTACACTTAGTTTTCATGTTTCCTTTGTCTACTTTAATCTAAAAGAGTTTCAATTATTTTTGTTAATTCTGGCTTAGTGTCTAGTTTACATATATTGTAAAATTCATCTTTTTTAGGGTGCATTTCTGAGTTTTGACAAGCACATACATTTGTGTAACCATCATCGCAGTCAAGATACAGAACAGTTCCACACACCCTAAAATTTTCCTCACGCCCTTTGTAGTCACTATTCTCAGCCTTTGGCAACTGCCATTCTGTTTTATGCCCCTATAGTTTTATTTTTCCCACAACATTATAAAAGTAAAATCATACAGTATCTAGACTTTCAAATCTGACTTCTTTCAGTTAGCATTATGCTTTTGAAATTTGTCTCGAGGTTAATGACTGGGGCTGAGGGAAAGGGAGATTGAGGGATGACATCTAGGCGTCTGATTTGGACCATGGAGTGTGGATGGTATCATTCCAGAGAAGGGATTACAGGAGAATACAACTTAACCGTTGTTCCCTCCTATGCCTCTGCCAGGATTTTCTGAAGAAGAGCAATGATCAGATTGCACAGATTGTTCAACTGGTGCGAGGGAAGCTGAGCAGTGGAGCTCGACTCACCCTCGGGGCCCTCACAGTCATTGATGTCCACGGTAAGCAAGCTTTTCCTAGCATTAGTGACTGTTTAGTAATAGCTGCCAAGCTTGCCTCCCTCCCTTCTGGATGGAATGATTCAGGTTCCTTTTTTCATTAGGGAGAGGCTTTTCCAACTGAGAATAAATGAGGGGGTAAGGAAGAGGAATCAATGCTTCTGTGTATCTCCATCCTATGTTTTCCCTCCCATCCCCAACCTTATTTCCAAGAATCCCACCACCAGCACCAAGCAGTGCTCTGAGAACATGATGGCCACAGCCATTTCTGAGATTTACCAATTCCAAGCAATTTCTTTCTACTGATCTTAACTAATAATTTTTGTCAAGCTTTGTGCTAACTGCATGACACACATTGTCTCATTTTTATATACATTTCACAGATTAAGAACCTATGGTTTATAGAAGCAAATAAATTGCTGAGAGGCACACAGCTAGTAAGTAGCAGAGGCTCTTTTGTAATTTGAACCTGTGTCTGATTCCAAACCCCAAAACTGGAAATGGGCAGTGATGCAGGGAGAGAATGGGTAAGAGAAGATACATTCCAACTCTTCCTAAGAAAGAGAAAGAGGTAAGGAGGAAAGGAGGAGGAAGAACTGGAGTGTTTATATAAAACAACCACCCACACACCATCATCACCAAGGAAACTAGGGCTGAACCAAACTGGTTGCCTGGTAACAGTGTCTCTTTTGCTCACACACCCAGCTTCCTACTGGTATTTCATACATCTTACTCTCCATAAAGTTGATACTCATTTCTTTTCCTTTTCTTTTGGCCACATGTCTTGTGGGATCTCAGTTCCCCAACGAGGGATTGAACCCAGGCCATGGCAATGAAAGTCTGGAATCTTAACCACTAGGGCATCGGGAGCTCCCTGATGCTCATTTCAATCTGACTTCCTTTGGATAGACTAGCATAAAATATGGAGGAGAGAGGGAGAAGGTACTCTTCATCTGGCTACATATTTAATTTGTAGGAGTAATAAGGCAAGGCATGGTTACTGCCTAGGATGCTTCAGAGTGGTTGAGCTTATATACATGCATACACATACACATTCATGCATGAACATATAAACATACACCGCCTTGGAAAGGCATCCCCAACCCAGTGCCTTGAGATTCAACTTGCTCTTGGATCTCTCACACACACCTGTTTTCTGGGTCCTCCCAGGAACCTGGATTGGAATTAAATTCCTCAGGAAGAATGAAAGAGTGTAATTTTGGTGTAATCTTCAGTATTTTGGATTTTCCTGTAGTAAAGATTTCTCTCACAGAGAGGGAGTAGATTTACAGAAGTGTTCCTTTGCGAAGTTCCATTTCTGAGATCCTGATTCCAAGATCTGAGGTTGAACTAACAGTTGCCCTGTGAGTTACCTAAAAAATAATGATTCACATAAACTGTGTCCACTCATCAACTTCAGGGCTCTCATCACTGTAAAAATATTAAATTAAGCTCACAATCCTATTACAAAAAGGATAAAACCTAGAAATATATTTCTTACTTAGTTTCTCAACACCTTCCTTCCATAGAAAGACAAAACCTAACATGGGTTCATGAGATCCCCTTCCTTGCTAAGTATATCAGGCCAGGCTAATTGTATTCTCCTAGGATATCGTAGGAAGAAGGCCATGGCAACCCACTCCAGTGTTCTTGCCTGGAGAATCCCAGGGACGGGGGAGCCTGGTGGCCTGCCATCTATGGGGTCGCACAGAGTCGGACACGACTGAAGTGACTTAGCAGCAGCAGCAGCAGGATATCCTAGAGGCCTGGAACAGGGCTAGAAGGATAGCACTGATGATGAGATAGCATTTGTGGTAACTACATACTGAAAAGCATTCTGGGTCACTTTCCCAAGAGTTTAGGGATGATAACGGTAGTTAATATTGGGTTGGCCAAAAACTTGTTCATTATTTTCCATAAGATGATTCTAGTAGCACTTAGTTGTCTTGAACTTCATTTGAAACATTTTTCTTAGATTGTATTGTCACAGCTGTCATATAAGTTCAGTACAGTTCAGTCGCTCAGTCGTATCTGACTCTTTGTGACACCAAGTATTGCAGCACACCAGGCTTCCCTGTCCATCAACTTCTGGAGCTAACTCAAACTCATGTCCATCAAGTCCATGATGCCATCCAACTATCTCATTCTCTGTCATCCCTTTCTCCTCCTGCCTTCAATTTTTCCCAGCATCAGAGTCTTTTCAAATGAGTCAGTTCTTTGCATCAGGTGGCCAAAACATTGTAGTTTCAGCTTCAGCATCAGTCCTTCCAATGAATAGTCAGGACTGATTTCCTTTAAGATGGACTGGTTGGATCTCCTTGAAGTCCAAGGGACTCTCAAGAGTTTTCTCCGACACCACCGTCAAAAATATCAATTTTTTGGCACTCAGCTTTCTTTATAGTCCAACTCTTACATCCATATATGACTACTGAAAAAACCAAGGCTTTGACTAGATGAACCTTTGTTGGCAAAGTAATGTCTCTGCTTTTTAATACCCTGTCATATATGTTGGTCATAACTTTTTTTTGAAGGAGCAAGCGTCTTTAATTTTGTGGCTGCAGTCACCATTTGCAGTGATTTTGGAGCCCAAGAAAATAAAGTCTCTCACTGTTTCCATTTGTTTCCCCATCTCTTTGCCATGAAGTGATGGGACCGGATGCTGTGATCTTAGTTTTCTGAATGCTGAGTTTTAAGTCAACTTTTTCAGTCTCTTTTTTCACTTTCATCAAGAGGCTCTTTAGTTTTTCTTCTCTTTCTGCCATAAGGGTGGTGTCATATGCATAACTGAGGTTATTGATATATTTCTCAGCAATCTGGATTCCAGCTTGGGCTTCTTCCAGCTGGGCATGTTGCATGATGTACTCTGGATATAAGTTAAATAAGCAGGGTGACAATATACAGCCTTGATGTACTCCTTTCCCAATTTGGAACCAGTCTGTTGTTCCATGTCTAGTTCTAACTGTTGCTTCCTGACCTGCATACCAGTTTCTCAGGAGGCAGGTAAGGTGGTCTGGTAGTTGCATCTCTTTCAGAATTTTCCACAGTTTATTGTGATCCACACAGCCAAAGGCTTTGGCATAGTCAATAAAGCAGAAATAGATGTTTTTCTGGAACCTTCTTGCTTTTTTGATGATCCAACAGATGTTGGCAATTTGATCTCTGGTTCCTCTTCCTTTTCTAAATCCACCTTGAACATCTGGAAGTTCACAGTTCACGTACTGTTGAAGCCTGGTTTGAAGAATTCTGAGCATTACTTTGCTACCATGTGAGATGAGTGAAACTGTGCAGTAGGTTGAACATTCTTTGACATTGCATTTCTTTGGGATTGGAATGAAAACTGAACTGTTCTAGTCCTGTGGCCACTGCTGAGTTTTCCAAATTGGCTGGCATATTGAGTGCAGCACTTTCACAGCATCATCTTTTAGGATTTGAAATAGCTCAATTGGAATTCCATCAGCTCCCCTAGCTTTGTTCATCATGATGCTTCCTAAGGCCCACTTCACTTTGCATTCCAGAATGTCAGACTCTAGGTGAGTGATCACACCATAGTGGTTATCTAGGTCATGAAGATCTTTATTGTATAGTTCTTCTGGGTATTCTTGCCACCTCTTCATATCAGCATGCATTAAAAAAAAAAAAAAACTTACCAATTTGGTGAATTTCTCTATTGTTGTTTTTCAATCACTCAGTCGTGTCTGACTCGTGACTCCATGGACTGCAGCACACCAGGCCTCCTTGTCCTTCACCGTCTCCTGGAGCTTGCTCAAACTTACGTGCATTGAGTCGGTGATGCCATCCAACCATCTCATCCTCTGTCATCCCCGTCTCCCCCTGCCTTCCATCTTTCCTAGCATCAGGGTCATTTCTAATGGGTTGGCTCTTCCCATTAGGTGGCCAATGTATTGTAGTTTTTGCTTCAATACATCAGTCCTTCCAATGAATATTCAGGATGGGTTTCCTTTAGGACTGACAGGTTGGATCTCCTTGCAGTCCAAGGGACTCTCAAGAGTCTTCTCCAGAACCACAGTTCAAAAACATTTTTTCGGCACTCAGCCTTCTTTATGGTCACACTCTCATCTGTACATGACTATTTGGAAAAACCATTGCTTTGACTGTTATAGACCTTTGTCAGCAAAATAATGTTTCTGCTTTTAAATATGCTGTCTAGGTTTGTCATAGGTTTTCTTCCAAGAAGCAAGCATCTTTTAATTTCATGACTGCAGTCACCATCTGCAGTGATTTTGGAGCCCAAGAAAGTAAAGTCTGTCACTGTTTCCACTGTTTCCCCATCTATTTGCCATGAAGTGAAGAGGAATTTCTACATAGCCATTTTAATATTGAAGATGGAAGAAAAAGCAACATTTTCAGCATATGCTGCTTTATTAACTCAGGAAAGGTAAAAACACAACTGAAATGCAAAACAAGAAAAGTGTGCAGTGTACGGAGAAAGTGCTGTGACTGATCGAATGTGTCATAGTCGTTTTTGAAATTTAATGTTAGAGATTTCTTGCTTGATGATGTTCCATGGTTGGGTAGACCTGTTGAAGTTGAGAGTGATCAAATAAAGACATTGATTGAGTACAATCAACATTATACCACACAGGAGATAGCTGACATATGCAAATATCCAAATCAAGCATTGAAAATCATTTGTCCCAGCTTGGTTGTGATAATCACTTTGATATTTGGGTTCCACATAAGTTAAGCAATAAACCCTCCTTGACTGTATTCCCCAGCGATTCTCTTCAATGTAATGAACAAATTGTGACAGGCAATGAAAAGTACAGTACTGTGGTATGGAAGAGATCATAGGGCAAGTGAAATGAACTATCACCAATCACACCAAAGGCCAATTTTCATCCAAAGAGTGTGATGTTGTATATATGATGGGATTGGAAGGGAGTCCTCTATTATGAGTTTCTTCCAAAAAACTAAACAATTTATTCCAACATATACTCCTCCCAGTTAGACCAACTGAAAGTGGCACATGACAAAGAGCATCCAGAAGCAGTCAACAGAAAAAAACACATAACCTTTCATCAGGATAATGCAAGACCTCATGTTTCTTCAATAACCAGGCAAAGCTTGTCAAAACCTGGTCATCAAACTGGAAGACCTGATTTGTCTGCCATATTCACCAGACATTGAACCCTCAAATGTCCATTTATTTCAGTCTTTACAAAATTCTCCTAATGGAAAAAATGTCAGTTCCCTGGAAGACCTGGGAAAAAGCTACCTGGAACAACTTTTTGCTCAAAAAGATAAAATTTGAGGGAAGATGGAATTTTGAAGTTGCCTGAAGATTTACAGGTAGTAGAACAAAACGATGAATATGTTGTTCAATAAAGTTCTTGGTGAAAATGAAAAAAAAAATGTGTCTTTTTTCTACTTTGAAACTGAAGGAACTTTTTGGTCAACCCAATACTATAAATTTATATAGTGTGTAAATAAAGATGTTGCTTGAAGTTTAGAAATGGCAGAGAGGGTAGTTGAGCCTAAAATTGTTGAGATTGAGTGGTCTTGATGACATCCTCAGACCCTTCTGAGGAATCTCTGAAGATGGGAGGATGCCAATGACTCTGCAAGTGTGTTTCCATGTCTGTGTCCCCACAGCTCGTGATGTGGTAGCCAAGCTATCTCAGGACAAAGTCTGTGATCTGAACGATTTCCAGTGGATCTCCCAACTGCGCTATTACTGGGATTCCAAGGATGTACAGGTGCAGATGATTACTACAGAAGCCTTATACGGCTATGAGTACCTGGGAAACTCCCCCCGGCTGGTGATCACACCCCTCACTGACCGCTGCTACAGGTAAATTCTGAGCCTCCCCAGACAGAGAGGGGGGAATGGAGAATTCCAAAAGGAAAATCTGAGAAAGAAGTTTGAAGCAGCTTGAGTTTGTTACCTTTACCTTCTGTATTGTAGATCCTCAGATTTTAGAATTTTTACCTTAGTATTGTGGTCTCACAGATGGGCATTTAGGCCTTAGGAGTAAATGAGAACCCAGTAGGTGTCCTAATGCAAAGTATTGTGTTCAGACCAACAACTAGAATGTTGATGCCTATCCTTGAAAATAGCACAGTGCTTAAGAAAGAAAGCTCTCCAATGGCAGGAATCAAGAAAGTGCCAGGAGCTCCCATGGCCAAGAGATGGAAAAGGAGCGAGGCAAAGGACCCAGGCAAGGAGTCTCTGAGCTCTGCCACCCAGTCTGATGAAGAGGTTGGGCCATTCTGTGCTCAGCAAATTGCTTTGCCACTTTCCTTGGAATTCACAACTTTAGAAACTTGGATTTTGTGAACTTGTCAATTTTGTGATGTTTAGATTTTTCTTTGATTTTATATATTGTTTGAGTGCAACTTTTAAATTATAAAGGTAGTACTTGAATTCTTTTTTCTTTCAAAGTCCTCAATTACTTGTTTTCTGTGTTCTATGACTTCTTCAGTCATTTATCTATTCTACTCACTATTCAACAACCATTTCTTGAACTTTACTGTGCAGGATGTGTGACCTCCAGGAATCCTCACCTAATGGGGTAGGGGAGAGAGACACACTCAGGTGATAATAAGAAAGTGTGTTAACTGAAATTATAGAGGCTCATACACAGGGCTGTGGAACCACAGTTGACATATCATTCATTTCTAATATTTATCTTATGCCTCCCCTATGGAACTGAACAATGGGTTCTGAACTCAAGAGTTCATAATCTAGTGGGAGAAATATATTTATTTTTCATTATTCCATTAGCATTGGTGATCTTTGGAATACAGAGGGTTTTTCACTTTCGTTTGATTAATTTAGTATCAGTTCAGTTCAGTTGCTCAGTCATGTCCAGCTCTCTGCGACCCCATGGACTGCAGCACTCCAGGCTTCCCTGTCCATCACCAACTTCTGGAGCTTGCTCAAAAGCATGTCCATTAAGTCGGCGATGCCATCCAACCATGTCATCCTCTGTTGTTCCCTACTCCTTCTGCCTTCAATCTTTCCCAGCATCAGGGTCTTTTCTAGTGAGTCAGTTCTTCACATCAGGTGGCCAAAATATTGGAGTTTGAGCTTCAGCATCAGTCCTTCCAGTGAATATTCAGAATTTATTTCCTTTAGGATAGTTTGGTTGGATCTCCATGCTATTCAAGGGACTCTCAAGAGTCCTCTCCAGAACCACAGTTCAAAAGGATCAATTCTTCTGCGCTCAGCTTTCTTTATAGTCCAACTCTTATATCCATACATGACTACTAGAAAAACCATGGCTTTGACTAGATGGACCTTTGTTGACAAAGTAATGTCTCTGCTTTTTAATATGCTGTCTAGATTGTCATCTAGTATGTATATATTCATTTATCCATTCAATCATTCATTCAAACAAATGCTTATAGGTGCATCCATACACCAGGCACCAAGGTTACAACACTGAGTAAAATAGAATTTTTTGTGATGATGATGTATTGCCCATATAATCAGGGAAAATCATGTTTAATTATTTGAGTCAAAACAAAATAAACCAAAATCCAGTTTATTTCTTGTACCTTAGGATGTGGCATTGAGTTCTTATTTTCTTCCCCTTAGGACACTGATGGGGGCTTTGAAGCTGAACCTTGGAGGAGCCCCAGAGGGTCCAGCTGGGACAGGCAAGACAGAAACCACCAAAGATCTGGCCAAAGCTTTGGCCAAGCAGGTAGGGAAATGCTGTCCATCCTCACACTCTTTTCCCATCTATCCCTGGAGCCGTATCCAGAGAAGTTGGCATGAAGTTCAAGATGGCTTAGTGTTCCAGGCAGAGTGGGGCGCCAGTTCCTCCAGTAGAATGAGAAGAAGGGAGCCCCACCTCTGTTTCAAGGTGCAGGATGATTCAGATGGGAAGAAACCCATCCTAAATGAAGCCCACATCCTCTTTCTTTCTAGTGTGTGGTCTTCAACTGCTCTGATGGTCTGGATTACAAAGCCATGGGGAAGTTCTTCAAAGGACTAGCCCAGGCTGGAGCATGGGCCTGCTTTGATGAGTTCAACAGGATTGAGGTAACCCTGCTACTTGGCTACTGAATAAAGGGTTTGGACATGCAGGGGCTTTTTTTCCTGGGCTCTCAGTTCCTCAGTGACAGTGCTTATGTCTCCTCTATGGCCCCTTGCACAAAGTAAGTACTCCATGAACCAAACGAAAACAGCCCCAGTGAGAAAAAATGCCTAGGGTATACATAAGAATTCTCACCAAATGCATTCACTCGCTTGCTCATTCAAAAATTTATTGAGCAACTACCCTATGTCAGATATTGTGTATGTGTCATAATACAGAGATGAGCAAGAAACAGTTTTGCCCTCTAGACTGTTATAGTTCAGCCAAGGGAGATAAAAACTAAATGATACAAGTAGAATATGAGAGAAGTCTATATCAGTGGTGCAAAAGAGTCATCACAAATGAGTGAGTGGTTAATTCTATTTGGGTAGGCAGTTGAGATTAGGGGATGTAAGCATGCAATTTGAACCAGTAAACACCATACGTGCAAACTATGGGTGAAGTATTATGCTTGGTACAAGAACAAAGATAAAATACATACAGACACACACACACACATACATGCATGCACATACATCCAGTTTTCTGTTCTTTTCCCAAAACTCCAAATCAAGCTCCTAACTTTGAATGTGAAGATCTTATTCTCAGATGATGGGGTTCTTTCTTAGCTAGGTGAAGGATACTATGGCAGAGTGGGGTGGGTGGCTGTCAGAAAGAAGCAGGAGCTCAAATCAACCAGCCATTCTCATTCCAGGTAGAAGTACTGTCTGTGGTAGCTCAACAGATTCTCAGCATTCAACAAGCCATTATCCGGAAGCTAAAGACATTCATCTTTGAAGGCACCGAGCTCTCTCTAAACCCAACCTGTGCGGTCTTCATCACCATGAACCCTGGGTATGCTGGCAGGGCTGAGCTGCCAGATAACCTCAAGGTAAACATCAGAGTGGGAAATACTGGGTGTACTTTATGGTCCAGAAACCTTTGGAAGTATCCAGGCATCTCACAGAAAAGCCAAATAATAGAGCATATGACATTTTTCAACTATGAGAAGTGAAGATGTTATTTGGC
>SJYC01129196.1:0-25555 GCA_006408675.1 Madoqua kirkii | reverse complement strand
GTTGATCTCCTTCAGAATGGACTGGTTGGATCTCCTTGCAGTCCAAGGGACTCTCAAGAGTCTTCTCCAACACCACAGTTCAAAAGCATCGATTCTTCAGCGCTGAGCCTTCTTCACAGTCCAACTCTCACACCACGCTAGATCTGTATAAACAACGTTCATGAGACAGTGTAGCCTAGTAGAAAGCACTCAGGATTGGTGTCAGGAAGTCTGGATTCTACTCGTGGCTCTACCTCTAACTGCATGACTTAGGCAAGCCTCTTCTCCTCTAAGATCTAAAATCAAAGTCACTTCAGTCAAGTCCAACTCTTTGTGACTCTATGGGCTGTAGCCCACCAGGCTCCTCTGTCCATGGGATTCTCTAGGCAAGAATACTAGAATGGGTGGCCATGCCCTCCTCCAGGGAATCTTCTCCACCCAGGAATCAAAGCCACATCTCTTATGTCTCCTGCACTGGCAGGTAGGTTCTTTACTGCTAGCACCACCTGGAAAGCCCCAATAATAACAATACCTGATATTTATTGACCCCTTACTATGTGCTATACACCTTTTTAAGCACTTCACTTATATAATATTATTTGTCCTCATGATAACTATGAAGAGGACATAGTTGTTAGACCATTTTGAGGTTAAAGACCAGAGGTCTATAGGGGTTACCTAACTTACCCACGGTTGGTATGTAGCAGAACAAGGACCTGATTTTTTAAATCAAGATCTGTCTAACTTCAGGATTCTTCTGCTATGTAATTATCCTGCATCCCTGAATGACTTCTGCTGTCTACATTAAACGCCAGAAAGCTCCAATAGTTGAATGAAGCTACTGAAACTCCACTTGGCATAGGAGGATAAAGTGTTGCTAGGATACTGGCACCTAAGACTTTCCAAAATCCTATGGACGGAGGAGCCTGGTAGGCTGCAGTCCATGGGGTCGCCAAGAGTTGGACACGACTGAGCGACTTCACTTTCACCTTTCATTTTCATGCATTAGAGAAGGAAATGGCAAGCCACTCCAGTGTTCTTGCCTGGAGAATCCCAAGGATGGGGGAACATGATGGACTTCCATCTCTGGGGTCGCACAGAGTCGGACACAACTGAAGTGACTTAGTAGCAGCAGCAGGGCCTTTCACACAACCATTGAGGGACCCAATGTATTTAAACAAGGCTAGCGGGGAGGTTCGTGGAGCAGTGGATCCATCTGTAAAGACAGTCTCTGCACTGATTTGTGCACAGCCCTCCTTTCCTTGATTGTCACTGGGTGGTCTGAATTATCATGTTATTTCTCTTTGCCTCTTTAGATGTACCTTCTCCCGTTTTCACCATACACAGTTAGGTTCTGACTGGCATTTCTTTTCCAGGCCTTGTTTCGGACAGTGGCCATGATGGTGCCAGATTATGCCCTCATTGGAGAAATCTCCCTCTACTCTATGGGATTTCTAGACTCCAGAAGGTACATTATATTGGCTTTCCAGTGGGTTTTAAAGAAAGAGTGATGGAATGACTTTTTGTAGGGTGGATTCAAGGTAAATTGTCCATTGGAAAACAAAAAAGAGAAACCTGAGACATATGCTTTTACTCACAAGTTTATCTGAATGTACATAGCCCTGGTCTCAGTCTTGACACCTTTTCTGACTAGGAAATGGCCAAGATTCCCAAGAAAGAGCCCTCCACTCCCTTTATATGTATCTAGACTACTTCTAAGGAAGACTCACTCATTTCTTCTCTATCTGTCACTGTTAACACACACACACACACATTCCTAGATGACTGAAAGACATGAAATTATTTCAAGATTGAGTTGTTATTGACCAAGATTGAAGAGAAAAAATTAATATAATTTAGAATTAACTTTGTTATCAATATAATATTTATATACTCCAATCAACTTGATTATCTCTCATTCAAGTATTACCCAGTTTTCTGAGATGCAGACATATACAAGCATTGGTGTCTTTTTCAAATATAACCAGAATTGTGAATATTCACTGTAAAATGGCTTTAATTGATCTATTTCACATTTTACATTTGTCTTTTCACATTGCTTGGCCATAATCAATTGATTTTTTTGTTACCACGGATACCTCCACAAGGCCCAAAGTATCTTTGTGGTCTGGAGGTACAGATGTTCTCAACAGAATGTGTCATCCTTCCTAGGCTAAGAGGCTGCCTCAATCATAAGAGGTTTAATTTATTGTTTTCTATAGGAGATTTGGCTTACATTGATTTGCCTGTTCAATTCATTTATTCAATTGGCAAGCCTTCTTTGAGCCACCTACCTTATACCCTGTCCAGTCCTAGGTGATGGTGAGCAACACAGTCTTTGCCCTTGAGGTAAATCAGTCTTGTTAGACAGGAGTCCTGCAAGGAAAATATGCATTAGTACATTAGTTAGGGTAAACCTGACCTCCAAATTCCAATGGCTTAGCGTAGTAAAAGTTTTACTTTTTACTCCCTGGAAATCCAAATGGGTGTCTGTGATCAGAATTCTTCCCCAAGGAACCCAGGTAACTTATATCTCACAGCTATAACACATGAGCATGGAGGAGCTTATAGAGGAGGTTTTTATGGACCAGCCCTTAAAGTGGCGTACTTCTACTTCATTTATATGCCACTGGCTAGGAGTCAGCACTGTGGCCACCCCTGTGGGGAAGGCTGGGAAATGTGGTCCCCTATGTGCTCAGGAAGAATAAGATATGGTAGTGCACATGAGCATACATGTATTATGTGCTGAGTCTATTAACTTTTTGAGATTTTTTTTTTTTAATTAAAAGATGGATATTGAAAAAAAATTGTAATGTTACAGAAGCGCAAAATTGAGTGTCGCCCTGGTGGCTCAGACGGTAAAGCGTCTGCCTACAGTGTGGGAGACCTGGGTTCTATCCCTGGGTCAGGAAGATCCTCTGGAGAAGGAAATGGCAACCCACTCTTGCCTGGAAAATCCCATGGACAGAGGAGTGTAGTAGGCTACAGTCCATGGGGTCGCAGAGTCGAACACGACTGAGCGACTTCACTTCACTTCACTTCATTGTGTCCCTTAGTAGTCCCACTCTATAGGCACTAACATTATTAATCATTTGATGTAGTCTTCCCAAATGTGTATTTGTGTGGCATACACATACACTCATACACATAAAAGTATAAACACGTACAATTTCTTATACAGTACATATTACACTTATGTATGTGCTTGCTATATTTCATCCTACCTTTGAAAGAGAGTTATAGTGCTTCCTTAGCTCATTATGGTAACTCTATGAAGAAACATTCAAATGATAAGATTTTTCCATCACATTCATGGGCAAGCCTGGCTTCTGAAGGGACAGGGCACAACATGTTGGGAATGTCTGCTGAGTAGGACATGGGCCTTACTGGAGGGTCTGCAGACATGTCTTTGCCCTCCCAGTCTTGCTCAGAAGATTGTTGCAACCTACCGCCTGTGTTCAGAGCAACTCTCCTCCCAGCATCACTATGACTATGGCATGCGTGCTGTCAAGTCTGTGCTCACTGCAGCTGGCAACCTGAAACTCAAGTATCCAGAGGAGAATGAGAGTGTCCTGCTGCTCCGGGCCTTGCTTGACGTCAACCTGGCCAAGTTCTTGGCTCAAGATGTCCCTCTGTTTCAGGTATGCAATTGTTTGGGACCTTGGCTAAGCACTGAGATTCTACTTCCCAAGATGAAAAACAATTTTGGCACCTCTTCCACTCCTTGCACCTTGTCCATTCTCTAGCCAGCATCCCTATTACCAGATACCCTCCCCCCAATGTTAAGTAATAATGGTAATAGCAACATCCCTAATTCTTGATTTTTAATAAAAATTTTTTATAAAAAATTAAACTAAAATTAAATTTAAAAATTTAAAATTAAAAACTATTTTTCTTTTTTAATAAAAATAGTTTCACTGATAGGATAATATTTGCTGTTGAGTGTGAATAGTTAGTTGTTTATATCAAATATAATTAGTTTTGTAACTATTTTAACACCTATCTTCCTTACTAGGCTGTAAGCTCTTAAAGACAGAAAGCATGGCTATTTTGTTCATTCCTAATGTAATGACTGAAATAGCACAGACATTAGCTATTTGCTGACTTTTTAAATTATTGGGAAGAAACTGCATGTTTAACAAATATTGTTGGAATTTTTAATTGTGGGTAAGGTACATAATTTTGGTACAGGAAAACTGAGGTTTGGAATTTTCCAAGGATTCCTGCTATTTGTAGAATCCATTAAAAAAAAATGTTGAGGTTATATATCTGATAATTCATCCTTTTCACATCTTGAATTTTTGTTAACAGGGAATTATATCAGATTTGTTTCCTGGAGTTATTCTTCCACAGCCAGACTATGCAGTTTTTATGGAAGTACTAAATGCGAACATCAAAAAGATGAAACTTCAGCCAGTACCTTGGTTTATTGGAAAAATTATCCAGGTTGGTTCCATGTACCTATGTGGAAATGTACCTGTTTATTATTTGCTGAGGTCAGAAATCAGAAGGAACTATGGTAGATTGGAACTGAACTGATGGCAGTTGGAAATTAGAGCTGGAGATAGAGATGAAGACACTTAACAATCCATTGTGCCTTCAGTTTTCATTTCTAGGAGTTGGTGTTTAAAATCCAATATTTTTACTATCACCATCTTCCCTGGAGTTTCTTTTTTTTTTAATTTAGGGATGAAATAGAAACATTTGGGGCATTGTGCTTTGAATTAGTCAAGACTTTTTTGGTTCCCAGTGATAGAACGTGAATGTGAAAGTCATTCAGTTGTGTCTGACTCTTTGCAACCCTGTGGACTATATAGTCCATGAAATTCTCTAGGCCAGAATACTGGAGTGGGTAGCCTTTCCCTTCTCCAGGGGAGCTTCCCAACCCAGGAATCAAACCAGGGTCTCCTGCATTGCAGGCAGATTCTTTACAAACTGAGCTATGAGGGAAGCATCCTCCCAATGATAGAAATTCAATTCAAACTGTCTTAGTCAATAAAAGGGAATTTACTCACCTAACTTGAAAAGTCCAGAAATATGTTGGCCTCAGGCATAGTAGAATACAGATTTTATTTAGATAATATCATCAGGAATCCATCTCTGGATACAGATTTTATTTAGATAATATCATCAGGAATCCACCTCTCTTCATTTCTGGATTCTGCTTCTCTCTAAAGTGAAAAACTCATTCTCAGGTGAAGTGAAGTGAAGTCGCTCAGTCATGTCCAACTCTTTGCGACCCCATGGGCTGTAGCCTACCAGGCTCCTCTGTCCATAGGATTTTCCAGGCAATAGTCCTGGAGTGGATTGCCATTTCCTTCTCCAGGGGATCTTCCCAACCCAGGGATCGAACCCAGGTCTCTTGCATTGTAGACAGACTCTTTACCGTCTGAGCCACCAGGGAAGTATCCAGTAACCTCAGACTTAAACTGTCTCATGTTCGAGTCCAGAAGGAAAAAGAACATCACTCTCAGAGTGTCCTCAGCAAAAAGTCTCAGGATTAGCTTTGGATGGTGTTGGTAAACTCACATGACATCCTGAAGCAATTACAAAGATAAGAAGGAGACAATAATAACCCCACCTCTGCCAGAAGTGGAGATGTAGTCAGAACCACCCAAGTCAAGTCATGTGGACTGAAACATAAAGTGGTGGTTCCTCAGGGAAAATCAAGGTGCTGTTATTAATACATGAAAGAAGTGTCTCTACAGTCTCAATCTTGGAGAACCTTAGTGAAACTTCACCTAATTTCAAGTTTCCTTCCCTATGATCACTTTCTATGTAAAACTACCTTAAAGACATAAACTGAATAATGTAAGTCTCCAATGCACTTTTTCTGCAGAATCATAGGACAGAACTACAAGAGACCTTAAATGCCATCTGGTGTTTGGCCCCATAAGAACACTGGCATCCAGAGAGGGAACAGATTTGGATTCATATAGACCTAGTTTCAAATCTCACCCCCTTCCGTTTTTTGCTGTGATATTTTAGGCAAGTTAGTTCAACACTCTGAGCCCCAGTTTCCTCATCTATAAAATAAAGACAGTAAAACCTTTCCCACAGGGTAATATTGAGACAAGAAATATGTAAATTGCCAGATATAGTGCTGATTACTATATCATTGTGAACTTCACCATCTCCACAGACACGCAAAGCATCATCATTTCACAAAATCATATTGTTACTTAAAATCAAAGATCAAGGTTAGGACCTTGGTCTCCAGATTCTGAATCAGAATAAAATTTATAGGAATAAAAACATTTCCCAGGGCTCCCTTGGTGGCTCAGTGGTAAGGAATCCATCTGCCAGTTTAGGAGACACAGATTCAATCCCTGATCCAGGAAGATCCCACATGCTGCAGAGTAGTTAAGCCCGTGAACAACAACTATTGAGCCTGTGTTCTAAGACCTGGGAGCCGAAACTATTGAGCCCATGTGCCGCAACTACTGAAGCCCACAAGCCCTAGAACCTGTGCTCCACAATAGCAAAAGTCATTGCAATGAGCAGCCCACACACCACAAATAGAGAGTAGCCCTTGCTTGCTGCAACTAGAGAAAAGCCCATGCAGCAACAAAGACCCAGCACAGCCAAAAACAAATAATTACTGTTTTAAAATTACTAAAATAATTTCCTCTACTCTCTCATTAATAATAATATTTACCCCTACTATGTCATCAAGTGTGGTAGTTTTGACACAATTCATTTAACCCAATATTGAATCCCAATTATTCTTTGGGATTTTATAGATTCACTATATATCAGTTCAGCTCTGTGAGTTCGGTTGCTCAATTGTGTCCGACTCTTTGTGACCCTATGGACTGCAGCACTCCAGGCTTCCCTGACCATCACCAACTCCTGGAGCTCACTCAAACTCGTCCATCAAGTCAGTGATGCCATCCAACCATCTTATCCCCTGTCATCTGCTTCTCCTCTGGCCTTCAATTTTTCCCACCATCAGGGTCTTTTCAAATACGTCAGTTCTTTGCATCAGGTGGCCAAAGTATTGAAGTTTCAGCTTTAGCATCAATCCTTCCAATGAATATTCAGAACTGATTTCTTTAGGACGGACTGGTTGGATCTCCTTGCAGTCCAAGGGAATCTTAAGAGTCTTCTCCAACACTACAGTTCAAAAGCATCAATTCTTCAGCACTTAGCTTTCTTTATAGTCCAACTCTCAGTCATGTATACATGACTACTGGAAAAACCATCTCTTTGACTAGATGGACCTTTGTTGGCAAAGTAATATTAAAAACAGCTTTTGAATATGCTATATAGATTGTTCATAACTTTCCTTCCAATGTGTAAGCTAATAAATGGAGAAATATACCATGTTCATGGATCTGAAGAATCAATATAGTGAAAATGAGTATACTACCCAAAGCAATCTATAGATTCAATGCAATCCCTATCAAGCTACCAGCGGTATTTTTCACAGAGCTAGAACAAATAATTTCACAATTTAGATGGAAATACAAAAAACCTCGAATAGCCAAAGCAATCTTGAGAAAGAAGAATGGAACTGAAGGAATCAACCTGCCTGACTTCAGGCTCTACTACAAAGCCACAGTCATCAAGACAGTATGGTAGTAGCACAAAGATAGAAATATAGATCAACGGAACAAAACAGAAAGCCCAGAGATAAATCCACACACCTATGGACACCTTATCTTCAACAAAGGAGGCAAGAATATACAATGAATTAAAGACAATCTCTGTAACAAGTGGTGCTGGGAAAACTGGTCAACCACTTTTAAAAGAATGAAACTAGAACACTTTCTAACACCATGTTAAGTCACTTGCTCAGTCATGTCCAACTCTTTGCAACCCCGTGGACTGTAGCCCACCAGGCTCCTCCGTCCATGGGATTCTCCAGGCAAGAATACTGGAGTGGTTTGCCATTTCCTTCTCCATGGGATCTTCCTGACCCAGGGATTGAACCCAAGTCTCCCGCGTTGCAGGCAGACTCTTTAACCTCTGAGCCACCAGGGAAGCCCAACCATACCCCAAAATAAACTCAAATGGAATAAAGATCTAAACATAAGACCAGAAACTACAAAATTCCTAGAGGAGAACATAGGCGAAACACTCTCCTACATACATCACAGCAGGATCCTCTATGACCCACCTCCCAGAATACTGGAAATAAAAGCAAAAATAAACAAATGGGACCTAATTAAACTGAAAAGCTTCTACACAAGAAAGGAAACTATAAGCAAGTTGAAAAGACAGCCTTCAGAATGGGAGAAAATAATAGCAAATGAAGCAACTGACAAACAACTAATCTCAAAAATATAAAAGCAACTCCTGCAGCTCAATTCCAGAAAAATAAACGACCCAATCAAAAAATGGGCCAAAGAACTAAATAAACATTTCTCAGTAATCTATTTAAAGGTGTGTGAGGAGGAAGGTGAGAGACTATTGAAGCATAAATGCCTTTCTTATTTCTAATGCACAGTCAACTCACTTATCTTTATTCTATCTGAAATGTTTTTCCTACTTGAATGTAAACTTTACTTGATGGTTGGGGATTTTTTTGTTTGTTTGTTTTATCCCCTGTGTGTATAGCATTTAGAACAGTGTCTGGCACATAGTAGGTGTTTAACAAATATTTGCTGACTCACTTTTATCAGTACCTGTACCACCCCTATTGTCTTCATTTCGACCCTCTGTATAATTCACTTCCAAGGTGAAAAATGTGTGTTAGTTGCTCAGTCATGTCTGACTCTTTGCAACTCCATGGACTATAGCCCCACAGGCTCCTCTGTCCATGGGATTTTCCAGGCAAGAATACTGGAGTGGATTGCCATTTTCTCCTCCAGGGAAGGTGAAAAATAATGAGAACATAATCTTTAAAATAAAAAGCTTCATGTACTCCGTTTTTTTGAGAGATTCACAGTTTAGAAGGAAAGAGAAAACATGTCATATTAATATAAATGACACTTTATATTAATGTCATATTTCCATTTCAGCTATCATAGACTACTCATCACAGACAGACAAAACAATTAGAAAATTCAAAAAATGAGCTTCCACTTTGCTATTGATTCTCAAGAGTAAGGGCTAAAATTACATGAAAGGTCATTTTTATTTTACAGCATCTCTCCTGGCTCATAAAATACATTTTAATCTATTGAGAATTCAGATTAAGTCAGAGTAGCATTTGGGCCGTGAGAAAGGAAATTTCCAATAGAAATACAATTTGCTAAAATGACTACTGTTTCCTTTTCCTCTTTAAAAGCAAGTAGAAATGGTGTAGTGGAAAGATTAGCAGCACTGAAATCAGAGGCCCTGTGGTCAACTCCTTGTTCCACCACTGATGAGCTTGGGCAAGACAGTTAACCTCTCTTGGGCTCAGTGTTCCCACCATTTGAAATTAGTTAACAATGCCTGGTGGCTCAGTTGGTAAAGAATCCACCTCCAATGCAGGAGACCTGGGTTCAGTCCCTGGGTTGGGAAGATACCCTGGAGGAGGGCATGGCAACCAACTCCAGTATTCTTGCCTGGAGAATCCTCATGGACAGAGGAGCCTGGTGGGCTGCAGTCCATGAGGTCACAAAGAGTCAGATATGACTGAGCAATTAAGCACAGCACACACAGCACAAGACGTGCCTGAGTGGATTAAATGAAATGACTTAGGTGAATCACTTCATGTTTAGCACCTGGAGAGGTACAGAGTAAATAGTATTTCTCATCCCTTAAGTCAGTTCAGTTCAGTTGCTGAGTCGTGTCCGACTCTTTGCGACCCCGTGAATCGCAACACGCCAGGCCTCCCTATCCATCACCAACTCCCGGAGTTCACTCAAACTCACGTCCATAGAGTCAGTGATGCCATCCAGCCATCTCATCCTCAGTCGTGCCCTCCTCCTGCCCCAGTCCCTCCCAAATCAAAGTCTTTTCCAAAAAGTCAACTCTTCACATGAGGTAGCCAAAGTACTGGAGTTTCAGCTTTAGCATCATTCCTTCCAAAGAAATCCCAGGGTTGATCTCCTTCAGAATAGACTGGTTGGATCTCCTTGCAGTCCAAGGGACTCTCAAGAGTCTTCTCCAACACCACAGTTCAAACGCATCAATTCTTTGGCGCTCAGCCTTCTTCACAGTCCAACTCTCACATCCATACCTGACCACAGGAAAAACCATAGCCTTGACTAGACAGACTTTAGTTGGCAAAGTAATGTCTCTGCTTTTGAATATGGTATCTAGGTTGGTCATAACTTTCCTTCCAAGGAATAAGCATCTTTTAATTTCATGGCTGCAGTCACCATCTGCAGTGATTTTGGAGCCCCCGAAAATAAAGTCTGACTGTTTCCACTGTTTCCCCATCTATTTCCCATGAAGTGATGGGACTAGATGCCATGATCTTCATTTTCTGAATGTTGAGCTTTAAGCCAACTTTTTCGCTCTCCTCTTTCACTTTCATCATAAGCTTTTTAGTCTGAAATGCACACATATATTATTATTCATGCAAAAGATATTTAAGCAATAAATGAAAAAAAAAAAAGACTGTAGCCCTCATTCCTTGTTGACTTCTGACTAATTGCACTTTTGAGAGGTTTGCAATGATTAACTTCTTCCGTGATGTCTCCTCCCAGATCTACGAAATGATGCTGGTAAGACATGGCTATATGATTGTTGGAGATCCCATGGGTGGCAAGACCTGTGCTTATAAAGTGTTGGCTGCAGCTCTGGGTGATTTATACGAAGGTAAAACTCACATCCCTGACTTCCAGGGAGAACAGGTGTCCCCACTTAGTTGACTGGTTCCAGAGAGATGATGCTAGGCTGTTAGGTTTGCCATCCCTGGATTATGACATTAGAGCCAGAAATAGAACATGGCACATAGGGGTCTGCAGGCAGAAAATAAAGAGAGGGAGAGCTTCTAACAGGGGGTTTTATGTGCATCATTAGGCTGGAGGAATTTTCTCAAATACTGAACTGTGGTTTCTCCAAAAGCTTCCCAGTGAGAGGAAAGCTTTCCCTAAACAAAATTGTTCTAAAAACAGATCACTGCATGGTTTCTGTTTTCTTTCCATTCCTTCTTTGCCTCTCTTTCTTTGTCTACCCTTTCCCTTTTTTTCTGCCTCTCATTCTCCCTCCCTCCCATCCACTCCTCTTTCCTTCCTCCGTCCCCCTTTCCTTCTTTCCTTCCTTTCATCCAGTGTAGAAGATAAGGCCTCAGCAACTGAATCAGACACAGACCTTGGGCAAGTTACTAAACCTCTCTTTGTGATAATTGTGATAATTAAATGAGATTATACAGGTAAATAACTTAGCACAGTGTCTGCTCAACAAATAAAAGCTGTCTTTTGCCAGAGAAACAGTTTTGGGGGTTTTCCTTTTATAAAACACAAAGCTGTGGTTTTGAAAAGCAGTGCCTCGCTCTGCCTGTGTTTACACAATCCCTTCCAGTATGCTTTTTTTTTTTTAATATTTTTTGTAATAACCTTGAGTTACTGTTGGATTTTTGAGATTTTTGTTTTCAGCACTCACTTGACATCAAAAACTAATTTGGCATTTCAAACTTAAATAGTAATTTAGGTATTGAATATAGTTTAGAAAACTAAATAAAGAGAAAGGAGGCTACCCCATTGTCTTTGCCTCAGGATTCTGCAGGAATAATTCTTTATTTAGTTCATGATTCGTGCACTCCAGTTTTTCCTTTGAAGGATCACGTAAAAGTGTGGTTACTTTCAGTTATTACATATGATGTACCATCCATCAGCCTGTGTATTCCAGTTAGATCCTCGTGCTCTATTCTCAGGGAACACTTACTGAACAACAAAACAAGAGGTTTCAGGGCTTAGCTACCCCTTCAAATAGAGGAAAAGGAAAGTAACCATCTTTAACCTGTCAGTTGTTTCCTCATCTCAAGTCAAAGCCACGGTTCTAGGGTAGCCATGAAAGCCAGATACATAAAGAGACCTGATTATATGGCATCTCTCTCCTTTACTGCCTGAGTTATTTTAGGCCTAGACAGACTTTATTTAGACCTGAATGGCTCATTTGACTTGTTTGAAATGAGGATTAGAGGACAATATGGTGAGAAACTAATAGCTGTAATAACCCAACAATTTAAGGTATTGCCTATCCAGTTATCCCAATTTTTATACAGAGTATAAGTTTTATAAGGACTATCCTTGGATGGTATGCTGATAAATTTGTTTGACTTTTTAGATGGCATTGACTCTTGTCTAATGTTCTGGTCTCACCAGAAACTTTGTAACTTGTGTTGGACCTTCTTGTCCAGCCAAACAGATGGGAGAGTTTGCTGTGGAGTATAAGATCATTAATCCCAAGGCTATCACCATGGGACAGCTGTATGGGTGCTTTGACCAAGTGAGCCACGAATGGACAGATGGTGTCCTTGCCAATGCTTTCCGAGAGCAAGCATCTTCTTTGTCTGATGACCGCAAGTGGATTATATTTGATGGGCCAGTGGATGCTGTTTGGATCGAAAATATGAACACTGTTCTGGATGACAATAAAAAGGTACCTGTCTGATATCTCTTTTACTCGGATGAGGAATAACCTCTTTTTAGAAAAACACCAATACAGTATACTAACACATATATATGGAATTTAGAATGATGGTAATGATAACCCTGTATGCGAGACAGCAAAAGAGACACAGATGTATAGAACAGACTTTTGGACTCTGTGAGAGAGGGAGAGAGTGGGATGATTTGGGAAAATGGCATTGAAACATGTATACTATCATGTAAGAAACAAATCACTAGTCTAGGTTCGATACAGAATACAGGATGCTTGGGGCTGGTGCAGTGGGATGACCCAGAGAGATGATATGGGGAGGGAGGTGGGAGGGGGGTTCAGGACTGGGAACTCATGTACACCTGTGGCAGATTCATGTCAATGTATGGCAAAACCAATACTGTATTGGAAAGTAAAAATTTAAAAAATAATAAATTAAAAAAAATAATATTTATCACCATTTCAAGGAGGAGTTCTTACACTGACTATACTTCCTTATCAAATCAAAATATATTTTCCAACTGCATTTACATTTCACAAGTCCATGCTCAACAATGGAAAGCCTAATTATCCAAACTACACACATACACTAATAATAGCATGTTCATAATTTTGATTATATAACATATAAATATAGAAGTGTTTTATTCCATGATATGGACTATGACTTCCCTGGTGGCTCAGACGGTAAAGAGTCTGCCTCCAGTGCGGGAGACCTGGGTTTGATCCCTGGGTTGGGAAGATCCCCTGGAGAAGGAAATGGCAACCCACTCCAGGACTATTGCCTGGAAAATCCCATGGACAGAGGAGCCTGGTAGGCTACAGCCCATGGGGTCGCAAAGAGTCGGACACGACTGAGCAACTTCACTTCTCTTCACTTATATAAACTAATTGTACACATGTATTGGTTGGTCTTGAGATCAGAAGCATAAAGAGTCAGTGAAATTCCTGATGGCTCTTGTCAGCTCTGAATGAAATAAAACTACTGTCACAGCTATGGATCTATCTTACTTTTCTTGATACTCAGAGATGACACTGTTAGTGGTGTTAGTCCCAGAACAGCTGTGACTTTTCTGGGGTTGCAAGTAATGACCTGATTACAGACATGTTTGATGTGGGTCAGGTAATTTGCAAGAAGCACTTTAAACCCCGACTTAGGAAGAGAAACGTGGAGCAGTGTAATTTCTTCTTTTCCCCTGAGAGACCAAGGCCTCAGGCCATCTTAGGACTTAAACATCTCACTTTAACCCATGCTGGGAAACAAGAAGCAGTGCCACAGACTTAGTGTATATACTCAGAGGCTGTCCTGTATATTTGCACTACATTCTATGGGGATATACTTGCTAAACACTAGGGCTTCTAATGATCTTTCGATTTCAAAAATGATATGGAGATATTCTTGTTACCCTAACCCTGGACCAGTCCCTGAGGGATTCCAGAAGGAGTCTTTGTGGGAAACTTGAGAAAATATAAGAGGATGCCAGTGTGCAATTAAGTTCTGTGTTAAACACTGAGGAAGGAACCGTGAAACTAGCTGTAATCTGATAATTTCTAGATTCTTCATCTAAGCCTGCCTTTCAGTGTTTCTCTGACTTCCCTATTTAGCATTACATCTCACCAGACACAGCATTCTCTAACCCTCTTCTACTTTTTCTCCAAAGCATTTTCATCCTTGTATAGCCTACATATTTTGCTTATCATCCGTTCCTCCCAGCAGAATGTCCTCAAGAGGACAGGAATATTTTTGTTTTATTCTGCACAGCTAGCATTGTGCCTGGCACAGAGTAGGTGCTCAAGAAACATTTGTTGAATGAATTCAAACCATCTCTGTCTCCATTGAGGCCTTTAACTTGCAGTTTGAATTCAAGCAATTTGCTGCCCTCTACCCCTCTGCTTTGTACTTTCAGCTGTGTTTAATGAGTGGAGAGATTATCCAGATGAGCCCCAAGATGAGTCTGATCTTCGAGCCAGCTGACCTGGAACAGGCCTCCCCAGCCACTGTGAGCAGGTGAGTCAGCTTGCATGGGCCCCCTGAGGTAAGGCGAAGCCTCACTAACCCTGCTGCTGCTGCCGCTGCTGCTGCTGCTGCTGCTGCTGCTGCTGCTGCTGCTGCTGTTACTGCTGCTGCTGATAAGTCACTTCAGTCGTGTCCGACTCTGTACGACCCCATAGACGCCAGCCCACCAGGCTCCCCCGTCCCTGGGATTCTCCAAGCAAGAACACTGGAGTGGGTTGCCATTTCCTACTCCAATGCATGAAAGTGAAATGTGAAAGTGAAGGTGCTCAGTCATGTCCGACTCCTAGCGACCCCATGGACTGCAGCCCACCAGGCTCCTCTGTCCATGGATGGGATTTGCCAGGCAAGAATACTGGAGTGGTTTGCCATTTCCTTCTCCATCACTAACCCTAAGCAGGAGGAAAAGCTCTAAAAATCCACAAATATATTTAATTCTAGCAGATCACCTATATTACCTTTAGTTAGACTTTGTCATAAAATCAGTCCTCAGTCCACACTGCTGGTAGGAATACAAAATCAGGCAAATACTTTGGATAAGATGCTTTTGAACTGTGGTGTTGGAGAAGACTCTTGAGAGTTCCATGGACTGCAAGGAGATCCAACCTGTCCATCCTAAAAGAAATCAGTCCTGGGTGTTCACTGGAAGGACTGAGGCTGAGGCTGAAACTCCAAAACTTTGGCCACCTGATGCGAAGAACTGACTCATTTGAAAAAACCCTGATGCTGGGAAAGATTGAAGGTGGGAAGAGAAGGGAATGACAGAAGCTGAGATGGTTGGATGTCCAGTGCAATGGACAAGAGTTTTAGTAGGCTCGAGGAGTTGGTGATGGACACGGAAGCCTGGCATGCTGCAGTCCATGGGGTCACAGAGTCAGACACGACTGAGTGACTGAACTGAACTACCTCCTAAAGTTGAACCTTCATATGCCCTATGGTTGAGCAATTCTGCTTGTGAGTATATACTGAAAATAATCTTGTGCCCATGTACAACAGAAGACATGTACCAGAATCTTCAGAGTAACGTGATGCACAATAACACTTATAAATGACCCAAATGCGTATTAATAGGAGAGCATTAGAAAATATAATAAAATTACAGATTGTAGTATCTGTATGTCATTCAAATTAAGTGAACTGTACTGATAAATGACTATATAGATAAATCTTAGTAAAATTAAAGATAAAATCTTAGCAGTATTATATATAAAAGTAAGCCTGTAGGGCTTTTCTTGTGGCTTAGTAGTAAAGAATCCACCTGCCAATGCAGGAGACAGGGCATTGAAGCCTGAGCTGGGAAGATCCCACATGCCCCAGGGTAACTAAGCCTGAGTGCCGCAACTACTGAGCCTGTGCTCCAGGGCCCAGGAGTCACAGCTACTGAAGCCCGCGTGCCTAGAGCCCACGCTCCACAGCAAGACGGGCCACTGCAATGAGGAGCTTGTGCACCGCAGCTCGAGAGTAACCCCTCACTCGCCACAGCTAAAGAAAAGCCTTCACAGCAACGAAGACCTAAGCCAACCAAAAATAACTAATACATAGATACTTTTTAAAATGCAAGAAAAGTAAACCTGTATGTAATATTACATGCAGCACAGTATCCCCTTTTAAATTATTAAAACCAACTAAACAACTAAATATGTGTATGTATATAAAACCATAAAAAGGTAAGAAATCAAAGGACCAGTGAATGTGAGATTCAAGATTCTGTATAATCTTAGGTGGGGAAAGCCAGGGGGATAGGATAGGGGAGACTTTATAATTAGATAAAGGTTATTCGCAAAACCGTAGCTTCTGCCTGGGTATTCGGTTCATGGACACTGATTACATTACTGAAAACAATTAACTAAGAAAGGTCATGCATGGGCTAATGATGAGTGTACCAAGGTTAATAATTAATCCAATTATGTACCTCCCAGTCCATAACAAATAAAATAATAAAAATAAGCTCACATTCCCAAAGGCAATGTAAGGGAGTAGAAAGAGCACATGGCAAGTTAGACCAGCCTGGGCTTCCACCTTGAACACACCACTTGCTAGCTGTGTGACCTCTTCCAAGTCAATTAGCCTCTCTGAGCTACTGTCTCCTCATGTCTAAAATGTAAACCATAAAGAAGAATATTTAGAAATGAAGGCCATTAAGACTTAGCATAGTGACTGACACATAGTAGGTGCTGAATAAATGGTAGCCAGTATTAGTAACAAAGAGGAGTGTGCCTAGATATAACAGAATGGGGAAAAACTTGCTAGATACAATGTTACATGTCAGTACATGGTAATGTACTAACATTATGAAAATTATAATAGTAGTTTTCATTGATTAAGAGTGTTCCATATGCTAGACATAGTGCCAGATTCTTTATTGGCCTTTCATTTAACCATTATAATAATCTTACAAGCTACTTTTTTTATATATTCTTCAATTTACAGACAAGGACTCAAATTTAGAGACAGAAAAGAAATTTTTCTGAGGTCACTCAATTAGTAGGATCTGGGGCTGAGATTTAAATACAGGTCTCTGATTCTCAAGACCCCACTCTTATCACTGGTCTCTACCCTTTCCTGGCAAAATCTGTGCATCTTTCCTTTGGCTTGGAGCTGGTGAAGGTCTGTGCTCCAACACAAGCTCCAGCCTATTTACCTCACCCCTACATGCTTGGGAGCCCAATGTGAACCAAGATGGTCCTCTGTTTGTGCTTGCCAGGTGTGGGATGATCTACATGGAACCCCATCAGCTAGGCTGGAAGCCCCTGAAGGATTCGTACATGGATACCCTGCCTTCCAGTCTCACTGAGGAGCACAAGGAATTGGTGAGACCCTATGGTCCCTTTCCTTTCTGTCCTTCCCTGTCTCACGACTCCTCATCTCCAAAGGCCTTTTAGGATCGTTTTCATGTTCATGATTCGGAAGGCAAGGAGGGGCAGGAAATTCCCTGATTGTCCCCAATTACATTGCTTCCTGGCTTCTTGCCATTATTATTTTATTTTATTTTATTTTGCATGTGGAGCTGGAATTGTGTAGTAAATTTTTGCTTTCTCTTCCATCTTCTCCATTACGTTTTGACTCCTCAGTGAAGAATTCTGGTGCTTGAGAAATGTTCTATATGATTACTGGGATGTCACCCTTTGACCCTTTGTCCACCAGCAGAAATGCCTTTGGAAGTTGCTCGAGAGGTGTACCAGCTTAGGAAGATCTGTGTTCTTTTTCCTGCCACTTCCCATCCCTATAACCTAGACTCTATACCTCCTAAATCTAGGGAGTCAAAACCAGTGAGAAATTCTCTTAGTGAAGCTAGTAAGAGTGTCCATTTTCTTCTTCCCTCCCTAAAAGAGGTGTGAATGTTCACATTCACATGCAGATGATGGAAATAGGAAGGGAGAATGAGTGTTTATGGTACTTCTTGCCTTTTGCTCCATTAACAGAGTTTCCTAGTAAAGTTTCCCATGGAAGAAGCCAAGAAGGATTTGAGTTAGACTCTCTTCTCACTGTAGAAATGCTCTGGGGATCTGCATAGAATGGCCCTTTTCCTATCGCATTTGTATACATGTACTATATACATGTCTGTGTATACATGTATATACTTCCCTGGTGGCTCAGACGGTAAAGCCTCTGTCTACAATGCAGGAGACCTGAGTTCGATCCCAGGTCAGGAAGATCCGCTGGAGAAGGAAATGGCAATCCACTCCAGTACTATTGCCTGGAAAATCCTATGGACAGAGGAGCCTGATAGGTTACAGTCCATGGGGCCGCAAAGAGTCGGACATGACTGAGCGACTTCACTTCACACATTATATATATATAATGTTTATTTACAGACACATGTCCAGATGCATAGTCAGAAGCCAGTCTGCACATGCACAGGAAGCCTTCACAGACTTCCCAGTGTCCTGAGTAGTCTAACTTCTTACCAGGACTTCTGAGATTGTGATTCCACCCAGCCTGCCCCTTCAGCCTCATCACCTACACTCCTCTCAGACTCAGCTTATTACCTTCCAGCCCTAGGGTCTTGTTTCCATTCCTAGAAAACCCCAGATTTTGCCTCCTCAAGGCTTTTGCACTTTTTATTGCTCTTTCTGGAAATCTTACCCCATTTAGCCTCGTAAGGGTTGATTCACCTTTGTCACCCAGGTCTTAGCATAAAGCCCGCTTCTGCAAGAAGTCTTCCTTGACTACCCTATTAAACTCTTCTTGTTTTATCCAATTGTGATACATTTATTTTTTTCCTGCTAGTACATTCCAGGATTTGTAAATACTTAAGTCATTTGCTTGCTTATTTAATTATTTATTGTCTCCCCTGCCCCTGAAACTGTAAACCATGAGAACAGAGACCTTGTCTATCTTGTTCATCATTTATCCTTAGCACCTATCACACTGAATTTAGTAGATGCACAATAAATATTTGCTGACTGAGTACCACATATCCAAGTACTCATGCATAGTCATTGTTGTTGTTTAGTCACTTAATTGTATCCACCTCTTTGCAACCCCATGGACTATAGCACACCAGGCTTCCCTGTCCTTCACTATATCCCAGAGTTTGCTCAAACTCATGTCCATTAACTGGTAATACCATCCAACCATCTTATCCCATGTCACTCCCTTCTCCTCTTGTCCTCAATCCTTCCCAGCATCAGGGTCTTTTCTAATGAGTCGGCTCTTCACATCAGGTGGCCAAAGTATTGCAGCTTCAGCTTTAGCATCAGTCCTTCCAATGAATATTCAGAGGATTTCCTTTAGGATTAACTGGTTTGATCTCCTTGCTGTCCTAGGGACTCTCAAGAATCTTCTCCAACACCACAGTTCTAAAGCATCAATTCTTCAGCACTCACTGTTATCTACAGTCCAGCTCTCACATCTGCACATGACTGCTGGAAAAACCATAGCTTTGACTTTATGGACCTTTGTCAGCAAAGTACTGTCTCTGCTTTTTAATACACTGTCTAGGTTTGTCATAGCTTTCCTCCCAAGTAGCAGGCATCTTTTAATTTCATGGCCGCAGTTACCATCTGCAGTGATTTTGGAGCCCAAGAAAATAAAGTCTGTCATTGTTTCCTCATCTATTTGCCATGAAGTGATGAGACCAAATGCCATGATCTTAGTTTTTTGAATGCTGAGGTTTTTTTTAATTCATTTTTTATTGAAGGATAATTATTTTACAGAATTTTGTTGTTTTCTGTCAAACCTCAACCTGAATCAGCCATAGGTATACATATACCCCCTCTCTTTTGAACTACTCTCCCATCGAATGTTGAGTTTTAGGCAGCTCTTTCACCTTCGTCATGAGGCTCTTTAGTTTCTCCTCACTTTCTACCAGTAGGATGGTGTCATCTCCATATCTAAGACTGATAATATTTCTCCTGACAGTCTTGATTTCAGCTTATGATTCATCCAGCCCAGCATTTCTCATGATCTACTCTGCAGACGTTAAATAAGCAGAGTGACAATATACAGCCTTGATGTACTCCTTTGCCAATTTTAAACCAGTCCATTATTTCATGTCCGGTTCTAACTGTTGCTTCTTGACCTGCAGATAGGTTTCTCAGGAGACAGGTAAGGTGGTCTGGTATTCCTATCTCTTTAAGAATTTTCCAGTTTGTTGTGATCCACACAGTCAAAGGCTCTAGCATAGTCAATGAAGCAGAAGTAAATGTTTTTCAGGAATTCTCTTGCTTTTTCTATGATTCAGCAAATACTGGCAATCTGATCTCTGGTTCCTCTGGCTTTTCTAAATCCAGCTTGTATATCTGGAAGTTCTTGGTTCATGTACTGCTGAAGCCTAGCTTGAAGGATTCTGAGCATTACTTCCTAGCATGTGAGATGAGTGCAACTGTGCCATAGTTTGGACATTTTCTTTAGCATTGCCCTTCTTTGGGATTATATATATAAAAGCATCTATATATTTATATATGCACACATATCCACATATAATCACCTATGAGTGTATTTATTTAATGATGACATGCCTAATTGCAAAAAAATAACAAGGTGATTTTCAGTAAGAGTCACAAAGTTTAAGAAAAAACACTAAAGTAAGAGGAGAAAATCAAGTAATTTCTTCTGAAGAGTAAGTGGGTAGTCGGAGCAGAGCCGAGAGTTAAGAATCATCATACCCACCAGTAAGTATATACATATATACATATATGTGGGGAATTACTAAAAATAAGCCCAGACCTCTCAGTGTCCACTTTCTACCGGAGTCCTGCCTTATACATGCCAGTCAGTCATTTCTAAATCAGTTGTTTAGAATTCCTAACATTTTTCTATAGAAAAGTCAGATATTGTGGCTCCTGGAACCTAAAACTGTTTCATGCATCCTGTGGCTGACCCATAGTGGCTCCAAGCTTTTTTGCATATTCAGCTCAGTAGAATGGGAGGAGTGGACATAGTCAGTGGCTGCACGTTAAATAGGAACTAGAGGCCCAGGTCTTCTTGCCTATGGATTTTCTTCACTATACCTAGACTCAAAAATCATCAGTAGTCTTATCTTCAGCCTGCTTGAGGCGTATCAAGTTCTTAAACACACTTGATAATGTCAAATTTTACTTTTACCCTTAGGTCAATGACATGTTCATGTGGCTTGTCCAGCCCTGCCTTGAATTTACTCGCCTTCAGTGTAAATTTGTGGTCCAAACATCTCCTATCCACCTTGCCTTCTCAATGATGAGACTGTACTCCTCTCTTCTTGGTAAGTACTTCCCTACAATTCTTAAGCCAAATAAGGGTATGCCTTGGCTATTTTTATGCCCCCACCCCTGCTAGTCCGCCCATAAATTACAATGAGACTAGCATTTTGGTCAAGAACAAACAAGTCTTTTGAGTGTACATAGTAGAGTTTGCTGGAAAGAGTCCATATATTTTGGCTTAATCTTTCATTGACTTCCTGGATATTCTTGAGCAAATGAGCCCATTTTTCCTCAGGCTTAGATTCTTCCAGACAATGGGAATAATAATTCCTGTTCCTCTTTACCTATCAGGGACATCCTGGAGTAAAATGAATTTAGATGGCATGTATAAATGTGTGTCAGAAAAAAGATTCTGAAAAGAGTAAAATAGGAAGTGTTTCCCATGTTAACAAATATACATTACAAAAAATCTGAATTCACAAAACACATACAAACACTATAAGAAAACCGATCACTTTAGTCTCCAAAACTATGGAACTACTCCAGGACATGGAGAACCACTGGTTCAAATGTATCATTGTTTTAAATGTCCTGGAGAAGTTCTCTATAACTGTCTCACACAAATCAAATTTCACAGAATTCCATTGGAAGTGACAGAATATATGTTAATTTGGAGAACTTTTCAGTTTAGTTCATTCGCTTAGTTGTGTCCAACTCCTTGTGACCCCATGGGCTGCAGCACACCAGGCCTCCCTGTCCATCACCAACTCCCAGAGTTTAGTCAAACTCATGTCCATTAAGTCGGTGATGCCATCCAACCATCTCAGCCTCTATCATCCCCTTCTCCTCATGCCTTAGTGTCCACATATAAGTGACATCACACAGTATTATCTTTCTCTGTCAATTTATTTCACTTCAGCATAATGCCTTCCCAGTCCATCCATGATGCTACAAATTGCAGAATTTCATTCTTATTTATGGTTGTATATTATTCCATTATGTATGTATACAACATCTTCATCCATTCATCTTTTGATGAACACTTAGGTTACTTTTGCTTCCCTGGTGGCTCAGAGGTTAAAGCGTCTGCCTGGAATGCAAGAGACCCGGGTTTGATCCCTGGGTCGGGAAGATCCCCGGGAGAAGGCAATGGCACCCCACTCCAGTACTCTTGCCTGGAGAATCCCATGGAGGGAGGAGTCTGCTAGTCTACAGTTCATAGTGTTGCAAATAGCTGGACTCGACTGAGCGACTTCACTTTCACTTTTCACTTTCACTTTAGGTTGCTTTTATATCTAGGCTATTATGAATAATGCTGCTATGAACATTGGGTGCATGTGTCTTTTTGAATTAGTGGGGTTTTTTTTTTCAGTGTATATCTAGGAATGGAACTACTGAGTCATCAGTCAGTTCAGCTGTACAGTCGTGTCTGATTCTTTGCAACCACATAGACTGCAGCATGTCAGGCTTCCCTGTCTATCACCAATTCCCAGCTTGCTCAAACTCATGTCCATCAAGTTGGTGATGCCATCCAACCATCTTATCCTCTGTCATCCCCTTCTCCTCCTGCCTTCAATCTTTCCCAGCATCAGGGTCTTTTCAGATGAGTCAGGTCTTTGCATCTGATGGCCAGCGTATGGGAGTTTCAGCTTCAGTATCAGTCCTTTCAATGAATATTCAGGTCTGATTTCCTTTAGGATAGACTAGTTGGATCTCCTTGCAGTCCAAGGGACTCTCAAGAGTCCTCTCCAGCACTACAGTTCAAAAGCATCAATTCTTCGATGCTCAGATTTCTTTATAGTCCAACTTTCACATCTATACATGACTGCTGGAAAAGCCACAGCTTTGACTAGATGGACCTTTGTTGACAAAGTAATGTCTCTCCTTTTTAATATGCTGTCTAGCTTGGTCATAACTTTTCTTCCAAGGAGTAAGTGTCTTATAAGTTTATGGGTGCAGTCACCATCTGCAGTGATTTTGAGGTCCCCCCAAAAAAGTCTCTCATGGTTTTCACTGTTTCCCCGTCTATTTCCCATGAAGTGATGGGACTAGATGCCATGATCTTAGTTTTCTGAATGTTGAGTTTTAAGCCAACTTTTTCACTCTCCTCTTTCACTTTCATCAAGAGGCTCTTTAGTTCTTCTTCACTTTCTGCCATAAGGGTGGTGTCATCTGCATATCTGAGGTTATTGATATTTCTTCTAATTCCAGCTTGTGCTTCCTCTTGATGAAAGTGAAAGAGGAGAGTGAAAACTAACATCATGGCATCCACTCCCATCACTTCATAGCAAATAGATGGGGAAACAGTGGAAACAGTGGCTGACTTTATTTTTCTGGGCTCCAAAATTACTGCAGATAGTGACTGCAGACATGAAATTAAAAGACGCTACTTCTTGGAAGGAAAGTTATGACCAACCTAGACAGCATATTATAAAGTTCTTTTTAATATTACTTTGACAACCAAGGTCCATCTAGTCAAAGAGATGGTTTTTCCAGTAGTCATGTATGGATGTGAGAGTTGGACTGTGAAGAAAGCTGAGCACCAAAGAATCGATGCTTTTGAACTGTGGTGTTGGAGAAGACTCTTGAGAGTCCCTTGGACTGCAAGGAGATCCAACCAGTCCATCCTAAAGGAGATCAGTCCTGGATGTTCATTGGAAGGACTGATGTTGAAGCTGAAACTCCAGTACTTTGGCCACCTGATATGAAGAGCTGACTCATTTGAAAAGACCTTGATGCTGGGAAAGATTGAGGGGAAGAGGAGAAGGGGATGACAGAGGATGAGATCGTTGGATGGTAGCACTGACTCAATGAACTTGAGTTTGGGTAAACTCTGGGAGTTGGTGATGGATAAGGAGGCCTGGCATGCTGCAGTCATGGGGTCACAGATTCAGGCATGACTGAGCAACTGAACTGAACTGAACTGATACACCAATGGAATGCCTTAAAATGTCTAGATATAAATTCATGCATGTATTGTCAAATGATTTTCCACGAGAATGCTAAGACCATTCAATGCAGAAAGGACATTCTCTTTTCTTTTTCCTCTTTTTGTTTGTTTTTGCGTGCACCATGTGGCATGCAGGACCTTTAGCTCCTCCACCAGGGATCTAATCCATGCCCTCTGCAGTGAAAGTACTGATTATTAACCACTGGACTGCCAGGAAGGTCCCTAGAATAGTATTTTCAACAAGTGATGCCAGGAAACCTGGATATCCACTTAGAAATAAAGGAAGTTGGACCTTTACTTAATGCTATGTACAAAAATTAACTCAAAACAAATGGAGGACCTAAACGTAAGAACTGTATGTGTTCAGTCACTTCAGTCATATCTCTTTTCAACCCTAGGGACTGTAGCCTACCAGGTTTCCCTGTCTGTACAGGGAGGCCTGGCATGCTGCGGTTCATGGGGTCACAAAGAGTCAGACACGACTGAGCCACTGAACTGAGCACATTCCTTTTTATTTTCCCCTTTTTACCTTCTATTGAGTCATTTCCCTCGATTCTCTTTTCACCCTGTCTTTTCAACAGGTTGGAGGTTATATATCCTGGAATTCTGCATCTGGGATCCCTGGTGGCTCAAATGGTAAAGAATCTGACCTGTAATGTAGGAGATTCAGGTTTTCTCCCTGACTCAGGGAAAATCCCCTGGAGAAGGGAATGGCTATCCACTCCAGTATTCTTGCCTGGGAAATTCCACGGACAGAGGAACCTGGAAGGCTACAGTGCACGGGGTTGCAAAGAGTCGGACACTACTGAAGCGACTTAACACACACATATACACATATCCGGGAATTCTATTCTTTAGCAAAACAATACTATGTTTCAATATATTAATGTTAATATTATTACCAAATCTACCGCTCCTCCCAATAAGGGACTTTCATTCATCACATGCTACCACTGTAGACTTGCATGCTGGTGCATTGCTGCTACTTTGGTTCCACCTTGGCTTAGTGTTCTCTCTGATAAGTTTTGAAAAACCAAGCAACCTTGGTCAAAATGCTTAAAGTCAATCCACAAGCTTACTAGGTTCTTTGTTTATTGTTCCTGTTTTACATTGCAGACATTTCTTTGGGGTGTAATTTCATTCTTCCTGAGGTCTTTTACTAGTTCCTTCAATGAGGGTCAATGAAAGGGAAACATTTTTTCCTCATTCTAATTGTATCTTTTACTCTTTCCACCTCAGTCTCTTAAAGAAATTATTCCATTGTTTTTTGGCCACTCTTGTTGCTGTTGAAAAATAGGAGGTTAGTCTAATAGTTTGAGCTTCTTTTTTAAGGTAAATTGTCTTTTCTGTTGGTTTGATTTTTGTTTTCCTTTGCCTCTGATGATCAGCTGTGCCTCTATGACATGTCTAGATATGGCTTTATTTTTATTTATTCTTCTTCGTCCCTCTTTGAGAATTCATGTCTCTCATTAAGTCTAATATTAATATGCCACTCAGTTTTTTTTT